>BHFT01078839.1:0-22963 GCA_004320025.1 Laticauda laticaudata
TGAGGCTGTGGGAAGCCTTGTATGGGAGGAACATCACCTGGGAGAGCAGACCTGCGGACTGGTGGGACAAGTTCCTCTGATCTGGAGGGGGTTGTGAAGCAGGCTTGGTGATCCGGCCCTTTCACCACCTGGTACTGGGGTTCGCCATGTCCCTGAGGTCTGGTTGACATAGGTGAGGAAGAGGCTTGCGGTTGGAGGAATGAGGTGTGGACCAGCTGAGAGAGGAGATATATGCTGGTCCGGATGGTGTCCCTGATCCCCCCCTATCAGACACTTTGTGACTCTGCCCCTTCCTGCTGTCTGGCTCTCTGCCTTTCTGTGTGAGGTGAGTGAGGCGAGCGGGGGCGAGGCTTGTGGTCCGTTGAACGTTTGCCATCTCCTTTCTCCCACCGCCCAGGATTCCTCACACGCTCCCACCTATGGTTACAACACCTGTCCGTTCGGTTTCTCCGCTGTGGCACGCTCCAACAGAAACCTGCCTGGAGATCTAGGGGAGGTGACTCTCGGCCGGAAAGTAGGACTGGTCTCAGCAGGCTGCCGGAGCATGAGGGGGTAGTGAGAGGGGTTCCTGGTGCTCCTCGCGTGGCAGATCTCATCTCCTCAGGTAAGCTGCACCTGGCCATGGACGTAGGTCTCTCGTCCGTTCAGCATTAACCGCGGTTCTGGCCAGATTTCTTCAGTCAGCTCCGCTTACCAGTGTGTATGTGCTTCACCAGCGAGGAGCACCTCCGAAGTGTAGCCCATACTCTCCGCCTATCTCTCTTCAAGGCAGCCATGCTCTCGCTGTGTTCCCTGTTACAGCCAGTGTCCCTTCTGCCTACAGATAAGTTCATTCCTCTCAGCCACTCCAGCCCACCTCATTCCTCGATGATATGATTCCTCCTCAATGAGTTATTGCCTTCCTCATCCCGTTGTCGCATACGCCTTCTTCCTCCCTTTGGCAGGACCAGATGCGGCCCTCATCAGAGGCGAGCTCCTAGAGTAGGGCTTGCTCCTCCACACCCCCACCAGAGGCACCAAGCAGATCATCATCATCATCATCAACTCAACCATCAGGATCATAATCATCATCATCAGCAGCAGCCAGGATCGCAGCAGCAGCAGCAGCACTCAGCAGGATCAGCAAGCTAGCAGCACCAGCAGGATCACAGCAGCAGCACCAGCAGCACAGCAGGACCCAGGTATTCAGCAGCAGCATAGTCAGCACCAGCAGCGCCAGCTAGGACCAGGGCATGAGCAGGACCAGGAGTACGAGCAGGACGCAGCAGGACGACGCAAGACTAGGGAGCACAAGCAAGTACGAGCAGTACGAGTAAGTCCAGGAGCACGAGTCAGGACAGCAGGGGACCAGCAGGACCAGAGCAGCTTCAGCAGAGTAAGCACCAGCAGAAGCACCACCAGCAGGAGCAGCTTTCAGCGAGTAATCACCAGCAGAAGCACCACCCCAGGAGCAGCTTCGCAGAAGTCAGCACCAGTAGAGCGAGACGAGCAGCAGTAAGCCCCAGCAGAAGCAGAGTCAGGGACAGGGGCCGGGGAGGGGTGGCCTGTCCTTCTTTGCCAAGGATTGTGCGCAAGGTTTGCTGAGGCCTTTCGCTTCTTCCCATGGTTGTGGGTCGTTTGCTGGCTGGCAGGGAGGCTGGCAGGCACCAAGGCTGGCAGGTAAGGCTGGCACCAAAGGCTGCAGGAAGGTCTGTGCATGCAGGAAGCTGGCAGGCAGGAAGCCTGGGGCAGGCAGGCAGGCACCAAGGCTGCAGGAAGGCAGGCACAAGGCTGGCAGGAAGGCTGGCAGGAAGCCTGACAGGAAGGGCAGGCAGGGCTAGCACCCAAGGCTGGCAGGCAGACTGGCTGGCAGCGGAGGCTGGGAAGCAGGCTGCAGCAAGTGCTTGCAGCAAGGCTTGCAGGCAGGCATTGCAGGCAGGCAGGCAAGGCTAGTCAATCCTTCCGGCTAGCAGGTCTTTCTCCAAAATGGTGACTGCTTGGGAGCTGCTTCACTTTATATCTGCGGGGCTTACGGCAACTGCATTCCCCCCGCATGCGGCAATTAAAGCTCGGCAATCCGTTTCGGCTTCCGCTGTGCATCCGCTTAGGCTTACGCTCTGCATCCGCTTCATCCGCTGTAGCATCCGCTAGTTTTCTGCTCTGCATCCGCTTCATCCGCTCGGCATCCATGTATCCGTCCTTGGTCCGCTTTGCTTGAGTCCCCCGGGAAGCCTACACGGGATGTGCCATCCGCTTCCATCCACTAGGCTTCCGTTCCGCATCCGCTTTCATCCGCCTTTCTGCCATCCTCCCCGCTGTCCGTTCCTTTCCATTTTATCCGCTCTGGTTATTGCAAATTTTTTTGCCCCCTTTTGAGAGGGATAACAACGGACTGGAACATTTTGCTCGTCCATTGTGTCCTTTTTACTAACGTTTTGCATCCGTTGGGCAGTGTGACAGGGCCTTTAGTTTCATGTTTGGAAAAGGTATAGAGTAGAGGTGGTATTCAGCAGGTCTGACCAGTTCTGGAAATTTTGAGTAGTTTGGAGAACCGGAAAATACTTTCTGGAGATTTTACAGAATCCTTCCCCTGCCATGCCCACCAAGCCACGCCTACGAAACCGGTAGTAAAAAAAATTGAATACCACCACTCATATAGAAGCTATGGGGGGAAATCTGTCATTCATAGGGAGCAGCATGAAGCATGCTGTATTTGTCACTCTGAATTGTAGCCATCAACTCTTGTCTTCCATGGTAGGGTGTAGGTTTAGGAGAGTTGAAGTCATGTGACAAGGGATAAAAATTGTTTGGGGAAAGGCTACTTTGGTATTTAAAGTCCCAGCTTCTAGCACTTACAGCTTTGTTTAGGGTGGACTAAAACTATAGTGAAGGCTAAGATATAACAGAAGAACTATTCCATAAATACAGGTAGTCCTCAACTTATGACCACAATTGAGCCCAACATTTTTGTTGCTAAGTGAGAAATATGTTAAATGAATGTTGCCCCATTTTACGACTTTTCTTGCCACACTTGTTAAGCGAATCCCTGCAGTTGTTAAGTAAGTAACATAGCTGTTAAATGAATCTGGCTTCCCTATTGACTCTGCTTGTCAGAAGGTTGTGGAAGGGGTCTGCATGATCTCTGGGACACTGCAAATCGAAGTCAGGTTGTCCGGCATCTGAATGTAAAACACATGACCATGAGGGTGCTGCAATGGTCATAAGTGTGAGAAATGATCATAAGTCACTTTTTTCAGTGCTGTTGTCACTTCAAACCATTGTTAAGTGAACTGGTGTAAGTCGAGGACTATCTATACCAGACAAAGACTGCATGGTAAAAGCAGTCTTGGATAAGCCCATGGTATGCTTGCCAAGATGGGATTCTCACATGATTAACTTTGAAGGTGTGGAGCAGTGGTGAGATTCAAAAACTTTTACCACCGGTTTGGTGGGCGTGGCTTGGTGGGCGCACTTTGTGCACGTGCAGATCACTTTGCAGGCACGTGCACATCAAACATGCACTTTGCCCAGGCGCAGAGGCATTCCAACTCCACTCCTGCAAGCCTGCACTCTCCTGGTTGCTTCAGCAGCTGCCGCGTAGCACTCTGCTGTGCCGCTCAAAGCAGCTGTGCTTCAAAAGCAGGAGATAAAGGTGAGTATGGGAGCCCAGGCGGGTGGGCCTAACAGTGGAGTGGCAGAGAGAACTAGTTTGGTCTCCGCTGATCATCGCCTCTACCATTGCCTCAAATAACCCACAAATGTGAGCTAAGTCACTGCGTACTCTAATGTAGTTTTGGATAAATGATTAAAACTCTTGAAGCTGTGTTTTGTCTAATGAAAATGAGACATGTACAGTGAAGCATTATGTCATATTTCATTGGCTCTGTTTTTTCAGCAATGCAACCCTGCTTCTTTTAAATTGGGAATGGCTGTCTTACTCTCAAGTAAAACAAAATGTGAGTCACTGGAAAAGCTGGAGATTGCACAGTGTGTTGAGGCAATCTAATAAGCATATGTGAGAACAGATGTGAGATATGAATACACAGAATTCACAGAAGAAACATTGGCATTATGATTACCTCACTTATAAGAAACAGTTGACAAATTGGGACTAAAAAATGGGTTGCTAGATTTGATCTTATGATTTAGTTATTAATCACATTTTATCTACCATTATTGTCAGTGTTTATTTTTTGTTTATTTTTAAGTTGAGTTTTTCTTTATTATATTATGTTTAGATGCTGTATACATACCTAGGAAATGGGAGAAAATGCTTGCAGTCAGTTTAAATCACATTAATACTTCAGTCATTATAGCAAGCATGATAAATATGGTTGGTTCGGATTCCTTCAGACTCAATGTGATAAAAGGCAGGTGTAAAGCTAAATCCACTTCTGTGTTTGCAATGATTTTCATTTAACATTCAATTGACATTTTCACAGCAATGACAATGTGCAAAAATATTTTAATTTAGTTTCTATGCCTCAATATTTACTCTGGAAAAGAAATATTTTCTCTTGCTTTCATTATATTTTAGTGAACATCCAGCAGTTAATGGCAGACTGTAAATGAGGAATGCTTGGGACCACAGAACAAATCCTATGGGCCTTTAAAATATTCCATCTTGCTCTGAAGACTTCAGTGGAAGAATGTGACAGCTAGATGGCTGTAAAATTACTCAAGCTCTTTGCCTATGGAAAGGGCTGGATTATAGGCAGATACAAAAGAGTCTTAAATAGGCATTTCATTTAACTACCACCATATCCAGTCCTCGTTTTTTTTATTCAGCAGCCACATAATATTTGTAGTTTCTGAGCATGATGAGTTGTCTGGTGTGTGTGTGTGTGTGTGTGTGTGTGTGTGTGTGTGTGTGTGTGAGAGAGAGAGAGAGAGAGAGAGAGAGAGAGAGTTTATGTGTGTCCCCATATCTGTGTATGTACACACCATACATGTACACATTTTGACTGTTTCTGTTGGAACATGACCCCCTCAATTTGCCATTGGAATAAATTGTAGGTTATGCAGACATTCTAAAAGAATGCAGTCTTTAATATTTGCTTTTACTTCTAAAGGCAATTCAATATATATTTATCAAGCAGCAGATATGTAGGGTTTTTTTAAAAAAAATCCTGCAATTTTTCTGTTTCTCTTTTACAACAACCACACCAATATTTGCATTTATAGGTGCATACTGAATCCAGTCACCCTGGAAATATATTTTAACTTTCTGTGGTTAGTGTATAACTCACCCTTCCACAGTTTTTTTTCAAGTGAAAATATATGACCAAAAATTTGGAATGCTTATCAGTAATGGATAAACATTGATTTTGTCAAAAAAATTCCCGAAATATTAACTGTGCTACCCAGTTAAGCCAGTGTTAGTACAGTCAATGTCTCTTTTACAATTTTGCATCTAAACTGGGTTGTAGTCATGCTGTTGGACCTTGGAATTCTCCTCTTCCTCATAGCCCCCAACTTGCTTCCTTTCCCAGTTTCAAAAGAACATAGAGATGAAGAATATGGACAGAGAAAGACTATAAGTAGACTTGAATTTTTAACACATTTGGGAAATATTTAATCTGATTGAGAATATAATGCAGTCTTGGTGCAAGTGCTGGTAGAAGTAGTATTAGGTACACAAGTTAATATAAAGAAATTTACCCCTGCCTCTTGCTTGATAACACCCAGGGTGTGCAGTAATTAGTGGCTGAAAGGAAGGGACAGTTATTCAAGAAAATGCTAAAAAAGAACACACTGATCTATTCTGTAGTTTGACAATTCGGCAGAGGGGAGATGTTTAAAACGGGCTTCCCTTATTTAGCTTTTTTTAAAATTTCTCTTTAAAATTACTAGTTTAACTCAAGCGATGCGGATGTCAAGCCCTGTGCATTTATGTTTTTCCTCCTAAGAGGGTGCTGATCTATTCTCAGCCTTTAATTTTGCTTCCTTTGTGTCAAGTATGTGCTATAATTAAGAAACAAGAGATGCCAAGCCTCATATTTTGAGATAACAGCAGTGTACCCTAGAAGGCATGATAAAGATTTCGATTTTCATCTCCCAAGATAATTCTGTATAATTGTTACAATGCCTTCTGCTCTAAAAGAAATGCTTGTTTTCATCTCAAAATAACATAGGCATAAAATTTGCAAAGCACATGAAGAATAGTCCATCTATTGGGGAGTGGGGAAGATATAATTGATTGAGTTTCCAGTTTCTTTGAAAGATACCTGATTATATTGGTATCCTTACACCAATACTGGCAATATAGGAAGATATGAACAGCATGGAATCTTCTGATCATATGTGAAAATATTTCTGCTTATGGAGGAAAAATGTGAGAACTTTTGTTTCAGTATCTTCTAGCCTCTGAGTAGTCAAGTTAGGGTTAAAGTTTCATGTGGTAGGCTTAAGTCTGTGATCTTATATAATGTTGTTCATCATCACAACAACTCCATAATCCCTTGCAGGGTGGAGTCTGGGCACCTGAATGGAGCTAACAGAGTGTTTAATGGCTAGATGCCCTTCCTATCACCAATGTGGGGTTTTGTTCAGCAGATATATTCTCAGTGTGCCAGAGAGAGAAATATCTGCCTTTATCTAGGATCGAACGCACAGACTCCTGATTGTGAAGTGAGAGCTCCACCTCTAGGCCACTACACCACTCCATCTTATATAATGTCAATGCCGTTCACATATTACTCAAACTTATATTTTAATTTGCTTTGGGATTTCCCTTTCTTTTATTGCGATACCACCCTGTGAAATTGATTTGGCTGAAAGACAGTGACTAGCCCAAAGTCCTCCAATATGTTTCCATAGCTGAAGGTGAGCTTTTCCAGTCTTCCAATTTTAGCTGCATTTAAATTTTTAAACATATCACACAAGATTTCAGTGAGATTTTAGTATTCCTGAGATCTTACTAGGTTCTGTGTAAGAACACTGCAACCTTGTGAGAATTGGTTTTAATTAAATTTCAAGCATTTTGATCTGTTTAATTTAAAAAAAATAATTAAACTATGTTTAATTCTGTAGAGTGGGCATTTGTTGATGTAGCTTGCTACACTGTGCTCTGCCAGAATTCAGCATAATGTAACTAACTCTGAATTGGTGAGCTCATACAATTTGTTTTTCTTAATCAACAAGCCCTTATCTCACATAAATGCAGCTTTTTAATCTTTTCAGAATATTCCCCAAAAATGTTCCATGGGTTGTGTCAGCTGCTCAATCAAAAAAATTAATTAAAAAATCCCTCTCAGTTTGCATACTTCCCTGGGGATGAATAAAGCAATGTTCTGGTTTTCTTTCAAAGTCTTGCTTAATGCTAAGAAGAGGTTCACACTCTTTTTCTAAATGCCAACCATAAACTGCAATTGCCAATTTATTATAATAATAACTACATCAACAGGAAATGTACAGCCAAGCTGAAACAATGAAGGGGAGGGCTTGGGACATCTTCAAGCAAGCCAGAGTTGTATTTGACTTCACTGCCAAAATGAGGTGGGAGGAAGGAAGGTGTAAGTCATTCTAGCTTAAGGAAATGGATTCATGGAGCTTAAATATTGAGCATATCTGGGATGCAATGATTCCATTTATCAAAATGTAGACTTTGATCAAAACATATTTTTGGGGTTAGATTTGATTTGACTTGAAATGATGTTAATACATTTTTTTTATCAAATCTGCAATCAAAGGGATTATATTAACTGGGTGTTGTGGCAATATACTGTTTGTCACACTCTACAATTGTCCCTAAGCCTTTGATACGATCCCTATATGCTGTGGCTTTCTATTTGTGTTACCAGTATTGGTGGTCCAAAATGGAAAGTAGGCCAGCCTTAAGAAAGGTTTAAAGATTTCCACCATCCAGTTGTGACGGACTCGGGGTGGCAGTGCTCATCTCCAATTCTCAAAGAAGGGAGCTTGCATTATCTCAGAGATATTTCTGTCATCATGTGGCCAGCATGAAAATACTGAATCCAGTAACCTTCCCACCGAAGCAGGACCTTTTTATTTAGTTGCATTTGCATGCTTTCAAACTGCTACGTGGCAGGAGCTAGGACAAGTAACGGGAGCTCACCTCATCACACTTGGGTCTCAGGCCCCAAGCTGTCAGCTTTCCAACTGTCAAGCATCTTAACCTAGCCATCATGCACTAACGGCTAGCCTTTCCAGTGGGCAAATCAGTGACTGTTAGGCAAGGATTATTGAATGTCTTGTAATCTCTCCTAGGCCCACTGAGCTAGCCTACCGCCTTTAGGAGTTGGCTTTTTTATATAACATGAGAGAAGAAAGCTCCCACTTTATATACTGGCTGCACATTGTTTTTGGCCAACCCTCCATGGAGAATGATATCTGGACAGGAGTTCACAATCTAAAGCATGGATGTCAAACTCAATTGTGTCATGTGATGTCACATGGCATATCTTGATGTATTGTGACATATTGTGATGTTTTTTTCCTTTTGCGGAGCTGGGGTAGGCATGGTCTGCACATGATGCATCTGGTCCACGGGCCACCAGCTTGACACCCCTGATTTTTTAAAGTGATTATTGTCTACATTAAAAGTTTCAACATTCTTCAAGATCCTCAGATATGGCTAGCCAGTCCCTATTCTATTGGGTTTAAAGCTTTTACTGGGAACTCAGATATCCACACTTCAGACAATTACACCTAAAATATATTAGCTTCACATGCTGGTCAAATCTTGGTGCTATATAAACACTCTTAAGACAGGAATACAGTATGTTCCACCATCCCAAGGCCTTGTGTGGAACTCACTGCAAATGAAGATGAACTTTTTTTTAATTTGGTTTTGTTATCTTTGCAAACCCACAACCTTTTCTTTGAACAGTAGAACACCTTTCTTAGGGTTACAGCTCCCTCTACTGCTAAAGAAAAACATATGACACTTTTTAACAGATAGAACAAGAGGGAACAAAGTGATTCTTCTGTTAATCTCAGAAACTCTCTGAAAGTGAGATGGATAGTCTCTAAATTTGAGAAGTTAAATAAAGCTTCAGGAACCTTGGGGAATTTGTAAGAAACAAACACCCTAAATTTCTGCACATATCTATTAAATGCTCCAAAATTTTGAGAAAAAATCAGCCATTTGGGAAGTGGTATTATTAAGGTAGTGTTTTCCATCCTGGGCACCACTGTGAGGTTTGGTCTACAATTCCCAGAATTCCTCAGCCAGCATGGAATTTGCTAGTATATTTCACATACTTGGAATTGAAGTCCACACCTGGAAATTGGTAAGATTGAGAAACAATGTTTTAAGAAGAATAACAGGAGCTTTAAATCATGATCATTTTAGATATTGCTGAAGTTGATGCAGAGTTAATGAAAAAACAGCCCCTTACTTTTTTTCCCCTCACCAGTTGTGGTGCTTGCCTATTATTCTGTGTCTATGGCAATATATAAATTAATTTTCAGTTCCAGGAAGAGAAAGGCATGTGGTCTAATTTGATTGTGTGCTTAAAATATGTTAGTTGTAGTATCTGGGTATCCTATTATTCAAAATGTATTACTTTGCTGCAAAAATCTGAAGAGGCAGATTTGCCTAATAACTGCAGGATGTAAATTATGCATTATTCAGTTTAGGTGGAAATAACCAGTAGCAGACTTTAATGATATGTAGAAAAAAATATGTTACAGAGCCACTTCACCATGGTCTTCCAAACACTTTTCACATAGCTAAGGATAAACTTTTACTCGTAATACTGGTAAAACCTGGAACATACCCTATGCTTCAACATATAGCTGCATACACACTCTCACACACGCACATCACACATACAAAGAGAGAGAGAGAGAGAAAGGGGGAATGTTCTACATTTTGAACAAGAATTAGATTTATGCATCTGTGAAACTGATCTAATTGTTTAAAGAAGAGGAAAAAATCATTTTCAAAGTTATTATTTTGTGTGTCAGATATCACCTTAAGGAAATAGAAATAACACCAGCAAGATCACCTTTTAACTGCTGAAAGATGACATCATCTGTTGGCTTTACATCTGAGGAAAAAGGTCCCTGGCTCCTATATGGAATGGGGAAAAAAGAATACTTCAAAATCACTTTTCTTACTAAAATATAATCTAACACTCTTTATTAAAAAAAAAACATGGGCATCATTTTCATTTCTTGAAATATGAGAAGTGGTTTAGAATTACAGAGCTAATACAGAACTTTGTGTGTATTCTGACACATTTTTTGCGATCAATTTTTAGAACTCTTCAGGAAGCAAAGTGTCTTTTGCCCTTCCAAACAATGAGTTGGACCCAAGAATCTCAGAACAGAAGAAAAATTCAAGAGAAGCTATTGGTTATTGAGTCCACTTATTACATAATGGAGAATAGTTTTTGTTAGCACTTCAAAAGCTGTGGGGATGGGTTAGAAAGACCACTCTTCCTTGTTTTACTAGTCAGAACTTTGCTGATGGTTCTAATAAACTTTTTTTTTTTGCTGCCAGCCAATTTTTATAACAAATCCTATGAAATTCCAATAAATATATACAACAGTATTTTTCTAGTTAATAGGTATCTTTTTATGCCCTGATTATTTCGACTGGGATAACTTTTTATCAATGTTGTACTGAGATAAATGATTATGGGAATGTACAAATTTAAACTGTAAGGGCTATTCAGCAAAGCAGGTGGGTTTAGGGCAACTTGTTGCAGCCAACTTGCCATGGCCAACTCACCATGGCCAATCTGCCATGAAACAACTCATCATGGCCAATTCACCTCAGGACAACTTGCCACAGAACAAAAATTACACTAAAATTGAAGAAATGGTGAAGGGGCAAAAGTGAAATATGAAGGGCAAAAATTAAAATATTTATTTTATATATAATATAAAATAAATTATTTTAAATAATTAAATTATTGAATTGTCTTGCGACAAGTTGTCCCAAGGCGAATTGGCCACAGTGAGTTGGCTGTGGTAAGTTGTTCCATTCCAAAAGCAGGTTACCAATATGAATAACAGAACCACGTTTTTTGGGGGTATGTGAAATTAATGATTGAAAATTGCTAATTGTATCATAGTGAAAATAATGTGTGTGTGTGTGTGTGTGTGTGTGTGTGAATTTTATTCATTTTGATTATCACATTTCTTCTGTCTTTACAGTGAGTAGCAAACGTGAAATAGCTATTGGGTTATCACTGACTTTTCGTATAAAGTTAGAATCAGTGGTGGGATTCAATTTTTTTAACTACCGGTTCTGTGGGCATGGCTTGGTAGGCATGGCAGGGGAAGGATACTGTAAAATCTCCAGTCAGAGGTGGCATTTGCCAGTTTTCTGAACTACTCAAAATTTTCGCTACCGGTTCTCCAGAACTGATCAGAACCCGCTAAATACTACCTCTGGTTAGAACACTGTGAAGAACATTTTGACAATACCTGTTATTGATGCCTTGATGCTGACTTTTGAGAAATTTGGGTTCATTCATAAGAGTATTTGAAGCTTATAACTTTGTTGGAGTAACTAAGGGTGAGGCTTCCTTCTGATCTTTTCATAGTGAGATTACAGCATTACCTTATGAACGTTTTGACAGTATATTACAGAATGTATATACAATTTGCATTGGAATGTAAATGCTAAAGAATTTTTCTCAAAATAAATTTATATCTAAAATGCTAATTTTGATTTTATTTGGAAACAATTTATGATCAGTTTTTTTACATAGATGTCTGCAACCTCTGAGGTTCAAATTTATTTTAACCCTGAAATGCTGCCTAATCCTACCCATGAGATTCCATAGAACGTATTGAGACTTATTTCTGACAAGGTTTACACTGTAGCTCTACAATCCTGGATATAGGTATAATGGCTGCTATCTCCAATTCTGCTGTTCTTCAAATGTGTTGGAACGACAACTTCCAACCTTCTAATGCTAGTTGACAGTTTGGGAAATTTTTATTCCAATATACTTGGAAAGAGTTAACTTGTCCGTAGGAACTAAATCCTGTAGAATATAATGTTTTGACATAATTATCTGCCTTAACAGTGTAGCAAACCTGCTAAAATTCTATTGATAAAGAGGCAGGGGACACTATTAACAGAAAATACACATACTTGCTTTGGAAACTCTTGCGAGTTACAGGAAGAGGAAGGTGATAATGGTTATGTTCACAGTGCATTCTTAACCAGATCTGTTAAAAACTACTCCTACATTTGCATAACTTTTTGATCAATTTTATTAATTTTCTATTAGTTACATTACTTAGTGCTTAATAAATATCGTGTTGTCTGGGTATTTGATTTGCTTAACAATATAAATGCCATTTTTAATCTCCATCCCTTTTTTCCAATCATTGTTGGAAAAATAAATTAAAATAAATTCCAAGTTTGAGCATATTCTGTGTCTTTCTGTTTGATTTTCAGTATAAGTCTGCCCATTACTGCACAGTCTAATATCTTCTTAATTATTTCTGAATCTTGAGGTGTTTCTTCATCTTTCCAGTTTTGTGCGAAGATAATCTTCACTACCATTAAAACATATAATACTAAACAAATTTGTCTGATATCATCCCTAATAAAAACAGTTCAGGTTTAAAATCTACATGTTTCCTTATTATCTTTTCGAGCCATCTTTGTATTTTTGCCCAAAATTTTGCATAACTTGATCTATTCATGGTTTTGTATACAGTATGTACCCAAAAGCTCACAAATTGGATTATTCAGAACTCAAAATAAGTGAAGCATGAAAACTGAACAGAAGATGATGGTGATGGTGGTGAAAATATAATAATCTTAGAGCTCATGCATGAGGGTATGCCTTCATTTTAATCCTACCACACATTAATGAAAATGTGCTGAAAGACAAAGACTGGATCGGAGTCTACAGTGAGATCCAAGGTTGAGAAGATTCATTTGAGTTTCTTGAATGTATGAATAAGAACAAAAGAAGCTCAAAAATAAGTGAGCTTCTTTAATAAAAAACATCAAGAATTGAACAAGGATGATGATGTGGTTCACTAAATGAGCTGGCTCCCTCCCAATCAGCTGACTCTTGTTCAGGGTGTTTCCATGCCTCTTTGTCCCCATGTCTTCCTGCTCTGAGGCACAAACTCTAGCTGTTTAGGGACGTGGTGGCTCAGTGCCTAAGACGCTGAGCCTGTCATGCAGAAAAGTTGACAGTTCAGCAGTTCGAATCCCTAGCATTGCATAATGGAGTGAGCTCCCATTACTTGTCCCAGCTTCTGCCAACCTAGCAGTTCAAAAACATGTAAAATGCAAGTAGAAAGATAGGGACCACTTTGGTGGGAAGATCACAGCATTCTGTGTACCTTCATCGTTTAGTCATGCTGGCCACATGACCATGGAGATGTCTTCAGACAGTGCTGGCTCTTCGACTTTGTAATGGAGATGAGCACTGCCCTTTGTGCCAGGGAAATCTTTATTTTTACCTAGCTATTATGGCAAGAGGGAACTGGCTTTTGGCACTATGGAAAGCCTTAGTGGAAATGGAAATGTCCTTAACAACATTACAAACTATTCAGTGGGGAATTCAGATTGCTTCCCATATGAATCAAAACTGCTCACATTGCCAGGCCTTCGATTCCTTTGATCCTGACCGACTCAAGGTTGAGTCAGCCTCCTGTCCTTCCGAGGTCAGTAAAATGAGGAGCCAGATTGTTGAGTGGAATAGGCAAATTCTGTAAACCACTTAGAGAATGTTGTAAAGGCTGTGAAGTGGTATATAAATCTAAGTGCTATTGCTATTAGACTATTTAGAAGTAGAATTGTCTTCGCACCATGTAAAGATTGTATCAACTTCAATTCATTTAGGAGCCATTGAAATAATGTTTATATAATACAATGCCTACACTTTTGTATGCAACTGTTTTCATTGTCATTTTCGATATTAGTACTGTATGTTAATACATGCAGAGTTTATTTTTGATCCGTGCTTCACACCAAATGTGTAACAAAAGAAGTTATTTCTGTAGAATGAACACTTTTCAAGTACAAAACAGCAGGATTGATTTGATAGTCATTACCTACTACCTGACATTATTGAGGCAAATAGGAAATATAGAAAGCTTCTTCAGACTGAATCAGTCCATTCATCCATCTAACTGTATTGACTAAACTGGTTTGGGTTTTAAAAACTTCATCTGTCTTATAGATCTGTCTGGCAATATCTGAAGTTCATTCCTTGTTTACCAAATTTATATGCTACAAAATCTATACTGATCCGTCAGGCTCCCTGATTGGAATTTACATCAAATCTTACTTCTGGCAACCCGTAATTTTAAGGTAGATAAGAAAGGTAGATAACCTCTTCATCCTGGGAACACTGGGTTTTGAGAACAGCTAATCAATACAGTCACCAGCTGGCCTCCACTGGGAACTCTCAATTTGTAAAGTGGCCTTTATGAAGGACATAGTTAGTGTCCATACAAAGTTGCCTACATAGTATTTCATGGAAAAACATGAGTGGAACAAGAAGGATAAAAAAATGCTAGAACAAATGTCACAACATGGAAGAAGCAAATAGCAATAATATATGAAAAAATAAAAAAAATGAGCACAAATAAAGACAATATGGCAAGATATCAATATTTTGATTATACTACTGTACAAAGTAAAACTTTTTTTTTAAAAAAAAGACTAATTAAAATGTATATGTATGTATGTGTATGTGTGTATGTATGAGAAGTGGTATTCAGCAGGTTCTGACCAGTTCTGAAAAAGGGTAGCGGAAATTTTGAGTAGTTTGGAGAACCGCAAATACCACCTCTGACTGGAGATTTTACAGTATCCTTGCCCTGCCACGCCCACCAAGCTATGCCCATAGAACTGGTAGTAAGAGAATTTGAATCCCACCACTGGTATGTATGTATGTATTCAGAGTATCCTAAGGAGATCTATCATTAACTTTTCAACACTTTCCATGCCCACCATGCACCATTTTTACTTTTAAAAGAAAGGGCCTATTTTGAGCCTTGAGGCATTGCTAGATTGAAAAATGACATTGGTCCCTGGCACCTTATTTTGCCAGTATGTCAGCTTCCTATTTTTAAAATTATCACTAATATCAAAAGTCAGATGAGATCAGAATCTGATGCTTGCCAAGGAAAGACTCTGCTGATGTAATGTGCCCCAAAGGAACATGTGAGAGACTTCTGGTTTAAAGAATCAATCTTGAAGTACACTAATTGGCTCCGATAAGCTCCAGCATCTGAATATTTGACACTGGAACTTAGTTCCATAGCTCAGGAAATACTTTTGCACTGAGCCTTTGGAAATATCAAGTGGGTGCCTTCCTATCTTTTGTTTGAACTTCTTATTTCCCCAAAACATAAACTCATTCAGACACCTGCAATTTAAAACTCTATTAAAAGAAGGAAACTGTGTGTGTGTTTGTGTGTGTATGTGTACTTTTACTTAGACTGTTCCCCCCCCTGCGCACATGTGACAAGCCTGTAATAAATTTACCAAATTGTCAAAAACTGTCTCCCTGTATCGAAAGCCAGCCTATGTGGAAAAGATTTATCTCTCTACCTGAGGGAAAACCAATGAACTGGAACCATTGTTTTCTTAACTTGTGTCTAAAATTGAAGAATCATATTTCCCATGAATTCCAAGCTTATCTTTAGCCCTTGTTAAATTGAATTTTGCAGTTGCTTCATTTATTTTCCTCAGTATTAATTCAGTACAATAGGAATGTAAGGTGCGGTTAATAAAAATAATTATTTGTTCAGTTGGGCAATTTGGGAATGATGTATAGATTTAATATTGGTTTTGTTCAACTTATGCCTTGAAGCACTATACACACCTGCTTTATCTATATTATGTATTTTGCTTGTGAAATTGCTGTGTTTAAGACACAGTTATGGGAGGCAGGCAGTTTTCAAGCTGTATAATTAATTTAGAACCTAGCCATCAGAGGACATGTCAGCTTGGACAACTTTGTATGTCTCAGTCAGAAAATTGCAATAGCACTTATATGCCGCTTTATAGTTCTTTACAGCTCTCTCTAGGCAGTTTACAGAATCAACATATTGCCCCCAATAATCTGGGTCCTCATTTTACCCACCTCAGAAGGATGGAAGGCTGAGTCAACCTTGAGCTCAGTATTCCCACTTTCCAAGATCTAATTTAAGAAGTTTGTAAAACACTGATACCATCAGTTCCATTGGTTAGATTTGGTTTTGTGGTCATGCTGTCATTTTTCTATTTTCTTAAGCATGTTTAATATTGGCTTCATGCTGTTTTATGAGTAAAAAGGAAAATTTCTCTTCCTTTTCCTCCTCATTGCTTCTAGGGGGACAAAACAGAAGGGAAGTAATCATTCTACCAATGAATCTGTTTGGCTATTCTAACAAGATGGTTTCTCTGTCTTGTTTCTTTTAGGGAGCTCCTGTTATCTGTAGCTCTGGGGCAAGTCTTATCCCTGCTGATCTGTGGTATTAGTCTAACCAGCAAGTATTTGTCAGATGATTTTCATGCCAACACGCCTGTCTTTCAGAGCTTTCTGAACTACATTCTCCTATTTTTGGTCTACACCACAACATTAGCTGTTAGACAAGGTAAGCATGGTTTGCTGCATGGATATTATATCAATTCCTGAAACTGTACATGGCCTCATTTTTTTTTCTCTTATGCCAATTTTGGCCTTGTTAAATAATAAATCATTGTATAATATAACTAGAGTTGAATGTTTAAAGGCAATAAAATGATATGCTCTTTCAGACAGGAATAGATAGGTTAATAATGACCTAAAAAGCATCATTACATGTTATGCTGGCATAAAGTACTCTCAGAAGAAGAAACTTTCAATAAATATAACCCTTATAACAAATTCTTATGATTTTGTATGAGTTTGTAGATTATCTAAAGGATAGATAGATAGATAGATAGATAGATAGATAGATAGATAGATAGATAGATAGATAGATGATTGCTCAAGAGGTTAAGACAAGAATGAAACCTGAAAAGATGAGATTGATTTCTTTGATTTCCTGATAAATAAGGGCAATATTTTCATTTGGACTGTAATGTGAATAAATAGAATTTTATGTGTATGGATTTTCCACTTTTTCCCAACATTCTTGATGGTCTGAGGAGCACATGAAAGCTATAGCAGGAGATAAGAAAGATTGGAATTGGGAGGGGATTCTATTTATGAACCTAGTTTCTTCTAAGAGCAGAAATGCACATGAGCGCAGAGCCTCAAGCCAACTGTAGTCTTACAAAATTGTGGGTCTGGGCCCTCATAGCTACCAATTTTCTGCCAAATGGTGCATAACAGAAAGCAAAACTAATTAAATACAGAAGAACATACACCCCACCCCCACCCCGAAGGCTATGGCTAGCTAATGAGAGCTAAAAAGCTTCAAATAGCTCGATTAGTCTCCCTTTATTTAACACAAAATAGTTGTCGTGGAAGCAACTGCCTGTGAAGGCTCCTGAATTAGGGCTGAAAGGTGAAAGCAGTATGTTCTGTCCCATATTTGGGTAGACCAGGTTGCCCTGACAGACCAGTCTTACTAGGAAAACAATTACAGAAGGAATTATCTTTTTAATTATATTCAATCAAGCATATATAAGTTAATGATGTTAAATTGATCAATTATGAGTTATGTCACATTCCAAGTGGCTGGGGAAAAAAAAACATACCATTACATCAGAACAAAAGAACCTATTGGGTTTGTTTATTTAAATAATTTATAGAGCTAAGTGATTCTGGGCAATTTATGAAGATAAAACCCACAGCCATTACCACATACAACCGTGGCACCCTGGTTAAAATAATAATCTCCCCAAAGCAAAAAAACAAACAAACCCATATTTGTTGTTCTTGGTCCAAATACTTAATTACCCAGAATTTCCCAGTCTTTTTATGTAATCCAAATCCAAGCACTGTATTTTGGCAATTCATGATTATCCGCAACTGATTTTATTGCAACACAAGGAAAGAACAATGGAATGCATAAGCAAAATGTTATCTTGCTATTTGTTGGAACTCCTTTTAATATATAATTCTCAGTATAGCATTTGGCTTCTGTGAATTATTTATATTTTTTCCCCCAAAAAATTGCAGATGCTTCCATTTCTGTGTTGTCTAAAAGCAATCAGCACTTCCTTTCTTACTCTGGTTAATTTCCAGTGGAAAAATTAATGTTAGTTTTCATTCTGTTCCTTTTCTCTGACTCTATAACATCAATAGGATAGATTGTTACGATTGTTACAAAAATAATTTACAATTCACATTGAATAACAAGCAGCTGTAAGATCTTATCAGTCTTAATTTAAAGGGTGGTCCTTTACACTTGAGATCTATAGCTTACACTACCTAGATCCCACTGATGTGGCACAGAGATGGACCTACAAGTTAGCAATAAGGATTTTGCTTGTTGACTAAGTGCAAAAATGGACAAAGGTCTGTATCAATGTATTACTTCCAACAAAATGGGTGGAGACAGAAGTTTACCTCTACTCTTCCCTCCAGCATTCCACCAATCTTCTTGACCAAGCCATAAAACAGGGAAGAAGATTGAATACCAAGGGAAATCTCTTGAAAACCCCTACCGCTTTTCACACCAAATTAAATGCCTGGAAAGTGCCTGGAAAGACCAAATGAAAGAACCATTGCAGTGGATTAAAAGACAATTACAGTTGCTGTTTACCTAGGAAATGGATAATAAACCCTCATCTCTGGGTTTCTTGGCTCATTACTTATCCATATGTTAATAAGTGTGGGTTAAAGAAAAGATACATTTTATCAGAAAATCACTTTTCAGCAGATTTCCCAACCAAATTAGGTGTGGAGGAAACTGTCAATGCCTTAGCAATACGTGTTCAAATGAATGCTACTTATCCATGTAGACCAAGAGTCTTCAAACTTGGCAAGTTTAAGTCTTGTGGACTTCATCTCTCAGAAATCCTGAGCTAACATGACTGGAGGAGGAATTCTGGGAGTTGAAGTCCACAAATCTTAAAGCTGCCAAGTTTGAAGACCCCGATGTAGACATATTCACACACATGGAAGTATAATCTTTACTGTTTGCCATTTTGTTTGATAGATAATATAAGTGGCATAACTTCATAATATTTACAATATTTATTCAATCAAGAGTCATCTTTTGGCTCATACTTAGAGCTAAACGAGAATATTGAATTTCATTTTGCTTTTTATTATCTTCAATTCTCTCTGTCTTGTTTTTCACTTCCATTATTGTCTAGAAGTGCTTTCCTTTCTGGTGAACTTTTGAGTGATTCTCTACATTTTATAAATCTATTTTCATTTTTAAAAACGCTGTTGTTCTTGGACTACAGAGAAATCAAATGATTCTTTTCTTTTTATTGGCATATGAAGAAATCCCAGAGTGAAATCTAGTTTTAATGTCTGCTGTGAGATGAGAGTGAGAAGCAGTAGTCAACCAACATCCTTGGTAAGGAAACAGCATCATTTCAATTTCCTTTCCAAAGACAGTTGTATGAAAAAGGAAAAAATGTTTCACACATTCTTCAAAAAAACAAACACACCATTTATCTACCAAATATCTTTGAGGTTTCAAAACTTTCAATTCTATGCAACAATTTTAGGGTGTGAATGTAATTCAGTACTAATTGGTGTCACATCTCTTTTGTTGTGAGGCATTTTCTCCTGCTTCACTCCGCCTTTGATTACTTATCAGTGACCAATTCACCCTTGCCTTGAGGAGAATTGCATTCTGACTTTCCTCTTGCCAAATTATGAGGCAGGATAGCTGTTCCACTAAGCTAAATAAAAACAACAATTTTTCCTTCTGTTTGCAAGCTCTACTTTGTGGGGATATAGGGTAAAATTCTAAAATCATTATTTTATCAATATTTAGTTCATTTTATTTAATTCTAATTCAGTTAAATTTGAACCATCTCAGGTTCAATTTAAAAATATGTCTGATTTTTAGGTTGTTTCACCTCTTTTCCACGATGCAAATGTTCACATAGAGATTGAAAATCACTTTCTCATCACATTGTGGCTCCTAATTTTTGCTTGGAGCCACTGAAAAAACAGCTGTGGAAAGTCAGCATGATCTATGTTTAGAGTGAGAAGATATTTTTGGTATCTAGCTAAGACCTTTTTCACAGAGTGTGAAGCAAACTTTCAAAGTTTAACAAAAGTCACAACTTTGGGGAAAATCCTGGTATTGTTTCACAAATCTTTTTAAAGTCTCCATTCCCATGGGATGTTCTTATAAAAAGGTGCCTTAAAAAGCATGCTGTTTGCATCTTTAAAAGCATTTGCTGTGATGCCTTTTTTACCCTTCCCAGTGCAAAATTGGTATTAGGCAAAGGTAAAGGTTCTTCTTGCACATACGTGCTAGTAGTTTCAGCTCTAGGGGTCAATGCTCATCTCCATTACAAAGCCAAAGAGCCAGTCCTGTCCAAAGGCATCTCCATGGTTATGTGGCCAGCATGACTAAACACCAAAGGTGCACAGAATTCTGTTACCTTCCCACCAAAGTGGTCCCTATCTTTACATGCATTTTTACATGCTTTCGAACTGCTAGGGTGGAAGAAGCTGGGACAAGTAATAGGAGCTTACTCCATTACGCGGTGCTAGGGATTCGAACTGCCGACCTTTCTGATCTACAAGCTCAGCTTCTTAGCCACTGAGCCACCACATCCCTAAAATTGGTATTACAGAGCTATTATTTTTAATTATGATTATATGTGAAGAAATTGAGCTTGTACAATAGCAGAGACAAAAATAATTGTTTCTGTTTTTCATAACGTAACCAAAGGGCAATATTTGTTTCTTATTTCCCAACCCATATGTGAAATACAAACACGGGACACTTCTTCTTTAGGAATGAGAATATTTTCTCTGTTCTTCCTTTTCTTCACTTGTTTGTCTGAATAAAAGATATGAAAGTTGAAAAAATGGACTTTTCTTGTTAACTTCTTTTGGGGAATCTTTGAGTTGGCACGAAATGGCCACAGGCTTATGTTCTGCATGAAAGATGATCATTGGAATCCATGCCTATTTCTGTGAACATAGGATTTCAAAGTAAATTTCAAAATAAAAGTAAATGTATCTGGTGGCACAGTGGTTAGAATGCAGTATTGTAAGCTAACTCTGTCCATCACCAAGAGTTTGGTCTTGACAGGTCGTGATGGACTCAGCCTTCTATCCTTTTGTGATTGGTAAAATGAGGATTCAGATTGTTGGGGCAATATGCTGACACTGTAAACCACTCCGAGAGTGTTGTATATCAGCACTATGGGCTGGTATATAAGTGTAAGTGCTAATTGCTATTACTATATATCTAGAAACAACAATGATCTTTGACTCCATCTTGGGGGAACTTTGGAAAAAGATAATGGAGAAATTTACTAATTCTGTTTTTATGCTTTGAGAGTACCCTTACAAAGTTAAAGCAGCCTTGCAGAATCTCTCAGTGCTGAAAACTACGAAGCAAAATGTTGCTTAGAAAGTTCTATACACATAGAGGAACCTGAAACAGATTTTAGTGCTATAAGTTTGTACAATAGAATTGGCTTATGATTCATATTGAGAGAACAAATCTTTTGCTTCATGATAAGGTATCATTTGATAAAGAACAATTTCAAATTATGTCTTGTGAAATTGAAAGGCTGAATAATATGCAACTTAAATGCTGAGGAGAAGGTTAGATAACTTTGTGTCACCACATAATTGTGTAATTTTGTTGTCCAATCAACTCTGAGTTTGCACAATAATGCTGTTATTGCAGACTAGGAGTTCTACAGGTTTTGCATCACTCCATAATTACAACAAAACAGTGTAAATGCTTGAATCAGGTGAATGAATTCAAAAGATAGAGAGGGTTATTAGATGTAATTACATCTGATAAGAACATATACGGCGGTTGTGATTTTGTTTTAACCATAACTTCAAGAAATCTAAAAAAATATTTTCCCCTCAAATCTCTTATTTCATGGAGCAGAGGAAAGGGAAATTTGAACTGAATAATGAGAATAAGAACAGTGCAGTATAATCAGTACAAGTTAATTGTCTGAACAAAACAGAAATTATTGTAAATATTGAAATATGCCAAAGTAAAATAAACCATGTAAGATTTTTAATTCTTATTAAAATGGGAGTGTTTGTCAGGGGACACCTCAGGCTAATTCCTTCACACTAATTGTCAAAAACTTGAAGATATTTCCAGCTTATATGGAAGGCAGTCACATATAATTGTGCACAGACAGAGCCTCTCCTGCAAAGGGCTACATCAGGACAAAAATGCCTGAAGGAATATAATGTTATTTCTTGGGAGAATAACCAATTAAGACTCACGTTATGAAAGATGTAGTTTGAGTAATAAATGAAAAGGACTACAAATCATAACTAAGTCCAGAGGTGGGATTCTCCTGGTTCAGACTGGTTCAGGTGAACATCTTGTTCTGATGATCTGCTGGTTCCAAACCAGTTCACTGCGATGAGCATGTGGGCCCCACCCACCCACCCTTGCTCTTTCCTATGCTTTATGTTTTTTGTTAGAGCACAGCTGATTCACATGGCAGAGCACTTTGCCGCGCTTCAGCTGTTTTCTTCCACTTGAAGGTAAGTATTAATTTTTTTAAACTTGGAGCATGCATGTGGACTACACGTTTGGCATGTGCTCGCTCATTGAACCAGTTGTTACACCACTTGAATTGCACCTCTGACTAAGTCCCAAATACCAGAGACAGGACACACCTGTAGGAAATAACCTACAAGTTGCAGTATTTGGTGCCTTGCCATTCTGGAATTTATCTAGGGAGAATTTCAACCTTGCATACATTCTCTCCCACCCCAATTTGTCTTTCTTTGGGTGTTTATTTCCTTTCCTTGTTTGTCTTTTTATTTTATGTTACCCTCTGTTTCATTTTAAGGCCCGGTCCCACTGCACTTACGGATGCAAAGAGGATGTAAAAAGTTCAAAAAAGCTTGCCATCCATTGGAAAATGCTATGCATCCATTGTGTACTCACTGCATATGTGTTTCATACGCTCTAT
>BHFT01078843.1:0-17141 GCA_004320025.1 Laticauda laticaudata
TGAGACACACTTCCATACAGAAGCCTGATGATGGCAGATGAGATTCTGCTGAAACGTTGCTACAACTTTAACAGATCGGTAAAGTTTCAAATTTGTGGGGAAAAGTGTGGCTGAAAGTTTAAGGTTCTAGCAGTTAAATAATGTTTATTCACTATCACTTCTCTCGTCCATGTCCATTCTAACCACCCAAAGCTATATGTGCATCCTGGGCCCCAGCTGTACAGCCAGGAAATGTTGCGATACAAACAGTGTGGTTTTAAAACAATGCAATTGTTGCTCCATTTCTTTTGACACCAACAATTCACTTTGCAAAACTAAAAATCAGTTAGACCACGGGGTTAATGTAGAATGATGGATTTCAGAAATGATGAATTAATGATGATGAATTAATGATGGATTAATGATGATGGATTTCAGAAACATTCCAAATGTCCAAGAACAAAAATAGAACTGAGGAAGTTTTAAATAAATTAGACTATGGATAAATGGGCAAATTCAGATTTCCAGGACCAACCTTGTTATTTACTAATTCCCACCAAAACCATAAAATAGAATTTAGTACCACAAACAGATACAATAAGAACAGGAATCTTTAATATGAAAGAATTTGCTTTGAACATCAAAAGAAATGAAAGGAGTTTGTGACCTATTCCACAAAATCACTGAAAACTTTGAATTTGTTGCTGCTTATATTAAAATGCTTGGAGTTGATGTGAAATGCTTTTTATTCCTGAATCTCCTAACAGATCCAAATCTATTATTTTCATGTACCAGACTAATGAGTCATGTGCGAGATGAGAGAACTGGACTGCTAACTTTTTATTATGAACTGAAGAACATTTAAAAACCCTGATGGATTGCATGGTATTTTAGCTGAAGAATCACTTAAGACAAGAAAAGAATCACATTTATGCAATGGAAATGCTTTTGCACAATTAAGATTCTGGATGGTCACAATATCAGTTTACAGAAGAGGAAGTGAATTGCTCAAGGTTAACATGCACCTTGATTGTGCTGCAACCATTGAGAACCAAGTGTTCATGTGCTTTTACAAGAAACTAAAACCTGGAAAAAATGGTTAGTTCTCACAGAAGCAACTACCAGTACTAGATCATTTGGTTTTGGCAAAACCAAAACTAAATATTTCAGATCTCAATTCAGTCTATTATCTAGGGGGTTGTGAATATACAAAAAATGGAACCCAGGTGATGCAATGGTTAGAATGCAGTATTGTAGGCAAACCTGTAAAGCACTATGAAGTGGTATTTAAGTCTAAGTGCTATTGTTATTGGTATTGCTTTATACAAAAAATAGACCTACCATTTTTCCAAATATAACTTAGGAGCTAATTCCTAGTCTTTTTATTTCTTGCCATTATCTGAACTGCACAACATTATATACAGTATATTGTGTATGCTTTGTAAAATGTAATAAAATTATTTGATACAAGAATATGGAAATTTTGGAAAGCTGATGCCCTTAAACACACACACACACACACACACACAAATATGGCAGGTACTGAACGGGTGATGATGAAATCTGTACAATTTACTAATTATCATATTTATATAACCGCTCATCACAATGGCATGACTCCTCAAAATACCTGTTTATAAATAGGAAGTTTTTGTATAAATCTAAGTAAGAAGGAGTCATGTGGGGGAATTTACTGGAGAAGGCAATTATGTCAGGAAGAGTTAGTGGTAAAAGGAAATCAGGCTGCCAAAAAACTCAATAGCTGGGCACGATCAAAGCATGGACCCCAGCCATATCATAGAACAACTCAAAGAAGTAGCACAAGATTGGAAGATGATAAGGAGACCTGGCCCATAGCATCACCAAGAATTGGACGTGACTGAATGGATAACATCATCAACTAATTCTGGACTGATTTACTGCAGAGCTATTTTTATTATTAAATATCATTAACCAGATATTCCTTTGTGGGATTCCCATCAGCCATCTTAAATGGTTTGCCTGTGATTAATATTATTAATAATTTATAAAATTTATTTGTCACCCAACTCTTAGTGACTCTTGCTGCTAGTTTTTCAGCCAGAGATACAGGATCTGGCTTCCCTCCTACTTTACCTGCACTTCCTTGTCTGAGACAGCAATTAACACCTTGCTTGCCAACTGTGCTTATTTTTGTTCTCTTTGCAATGTGTTTCTAAAACAGTTAAGAAGGAACTCAAAAGAGGCATAGAAATGTAAGCAAGATGATAATGTCAAATAAAAGCAAGGTTTAAGAGAATGAAATGAAAAGTTTGGGGGTTTTGGTAGAAGAAAAATTGTCCTCATTATTACCTCACTAAAATACCATACTGGAGTTGGGGCTGTGAAACAGAATGTCAAGAAATCAACATAGGAAGTTCAATTTATTTACTGTTGGGGCTGTGAGACAGAATGTCAAGAAATCAACATAGGAAGTTCAATTTATTTACTGTTTACTTTATTTATTTATTGGACAGCCACAACCCTGCCTCCTGTTACACATCCCATCAGGGACAGCAGGAGAGGCATGCTCTATGTCTCATCACCTAAGAAATGGGTCTGATGAGATCCAGGAGAACTCCATGAGATTAAAATCCTTGCAAATGGTCATTATTCCAAAGGTCATACAAATATGAACATACTATTTTAATCAAATTCATTCTATTTTTAATAAAATGGATTCTTGTTAACCATCCTGCCTTCTTCTATTCAGCCTAATAATGTCTTCTAATCAGAGAAAATTATGTTATCTTTGCCTTCTAAGAAAAATTCAAATTGATAATCTGTTTGTGTCTCAGAAATATTGGCATTCCTAACACTGTTTCATTGGTAATTTTTCATTTATGATAGACTTCCACACAGGAATGGCAATCTGTGCAAAGGAAGCTATCTGGAACTGATCCAAGGCTAGAGAAACACCAGAAGTGATCTCTTTGTAGAAGAGCTAATCTAGTTTCAGAAAAATGAGATCCTAATTAGTGGTGAGATTCAAAAATTTTTACCACCAGTTTTATGAGTATGGCTTGATGGACATGGTGTGGTGGGCATGGCTTGGTGGGCATGGCAAGGGAAGGATACTGTAAAACCCCCATTCCCTTCCCACACCTGGGGGAAGGTTACTGCAAAATTCCATTCCCTCCCCACCCCACTAACCTGCTTTCCAGCTCTGTTCTCCTGTACAGAGCAGCAAAAGAAAACCCAGCTGATCAGCTGGGACTCGGGAGACAGAGAATAGATGGGGGTGGGGCCAGTCAGAGGTGGTATTTGCCAGTTCTCCAAACTACTCAAAATTTCCGCTACTGGTTCTACAGAACTGGTCAGAACCTGCTGAATACCACCTCTGATCCTAATCTGTGAATGATAAAGGATTATTCCTTTGGACTTCATCGTACAATTGGATCTTTCAGGAATACCAGTCCTAGCACTTCGTAAAAGCCTCCCCTTTAGAACTATAAAAGAGGATTTGGAGACTCCAAAACTGAGAGGCCCAAGATTTGGCCACAAAATCATTGTCAACAGCAACTCAGAAATTATCCAAGCACCTTATAAACATTATCTAGGCCAACCGATACATTTTTTTACAGAGAGTATTAGAAACTTGTCACATATTGTTTATTTCTTTGGTTAAAGCCAGTCTCCACATAGGAATGGACAGAAGGATTGGGGGTTCTAAAAGGAAAAGAAAATGGAAGGGTAACTTTGGATTCTAAGAATCGGTTCCCAAGACAAAAAGACTTGAGTGCTCCTAATCAAGATAATTTATAACTGCTACTACTCTATTACATCTGGTTGCCATACACTACTTGAATCCTGGGTTAATTGTGTAAAAGGAAGTTTGCAAACTGACCAGCTTGCCACAGACTTCAGAAACAGCCAATTCCACATCCAATTGTATCTGGAAGGGAGAGATTTCATCACCAAAGTAGTCAGGGTATGCATATATAGCCTGGATGGACAGTGGAAACATTTGAGGCCTCACCTTCAGCATCAGCTGCTCCAAAGAGTCCTACCTCAACCAAGTTCAGTGAAGAATCATGAAGCCAGGAAGCTTTCTGCTGTTCACTCTGCTATTCTTCTTTTTTTACTCCAGTAAGTTCTACTTACTGATCCAACCTTTCCTTTTTTGACCGATTTAGAACTTCTTTATCCCCAGGGGAAAAAAAGACAATAATCCACAGATATCTCCAAGGCTGGTTCAGTGAGAAATAATTCTTGGTCAGAGGAATCAGCACAAGAAGCAAATAAAAAGTGTAGGTTATTGATGCAAAATTGGCTATTTTACTGGAAGCTTATTCAGCTGTTGCTCAGCTGGTTAAGAATTTTAATTTCAGGGAGGCAGCAAAAGGACAGGGCACATACAAGCATACATTAAAATGTTTAAAATATAGGAGATAATATGGACCTTTTTCAATAATTTAATATGTTTTAATTCTAGATATAGCTGTCCTATAAATCAATTCAAGGGTCAATGCCAGCTGATTAGGCATTGTGAGGAAGTGAGCCCATTACATTTATTTTATTTATTATTTTTATTTAGTTTTAGACAAGGAAGGGATCACAAGATCACCTTCCATTTGAGGAGTGGATACACCAGTGCTCAGCATTCCCAATAGTTGGAATAAAGTGATCCTTTCAAGTGTAAATAAGCAGAATTCCTGCAGAAATCAACAATATTGAATCCCCTAACAATATTCCTGTCCACTTTATTAGTACTATACATTTAGTTTTTAACTGGATTTTTGTGTTTTTATTATCTTTATTTAACTGCTCAAGGAGTTTAATTGGAGGGAAGGAGAAGGGCATATACAAACACAAGTAAATAATAAATAAAAAATAGGAGATAAACATGGAGATGTTTCAGATGTTTTCATTTGTATGTTTTGTTTTACAGACATTGCTGCCCAAAAAATCAATTTAAGGGTGAGTACCAGATTTTAATTATTAATTGAAGTTTCTGTGCAGAACCCAGAAATGTGGATACATAATAACCTCATGCCTCTCCCTCCTAACCATCACATCCTTTTGCCAACATATTGTATCCTTAGATACAATAAGATTTGGAATATATTTCAGGCCAGGTCTTCTACTTTTATCCACTCCCTCTCCCTCCTGCTTATCCTCCTAAATCCTTTAGGGGGCATAGCATGCAAATAAAAACATATGCACCATAAAACCAAAACCACAACAAACTAAACAATGTTTTATATTTCTGTTGTGGAGCTTTTTCTTTCATTGTATCTTATGTCTTATATGTATTTAATGTTGGGTGGGAGGTTGCAAAACATGCAGAATTTATCTGCATAGCAATATAAAGACTGTAAGATTATAATTCCTAAAAATCACAGATCCATTTTCCAGCATTGCTGATGCATGAAGGCAGAAGTGAACTCTGCTGAATTACAACTTGACAAGAAAAGAGATAATCAGTTTAGCTCGGGTTATTCAACTTATCATTGGTCTTAACAGGATAGTCCTATGAGATGAATCATTTACTTCTTCCCATAGGAGTATTGTAAGAACTATCCAAGCAAAATCTGCACCCTGGATTATCGACCCCACTGTGGCTCTGATGGAAAAACCTATAGCAACAAATGTGCCTTCTGCAATGCATATATGTAAGTATACAGTTCATTCCATACAGTTGGAAAATATAGTATTTGTATAAGCAATCCTGGATTTCTAGGTTTTAAAAAAATAAATATGAACATTATCCTTCTTTAAAATTCTCTCAGAAAACATTGTTTGTCCCAGATAGATTATGTCAGTTTTACTAATTTTAAGGGGAGGATGAACTATAGCCAACTTGCCAGTTTCAGGAGATCACAAATAATACTGTAAATTATTTTAGTCTTTTTTCTTGGCTGGGCCCTGATGGTAGATGCACTTCCTGAGGTTCTTATTTTTAATTTTTGGTTCTGTTTTCCCATCAGTGAAAGTGGTAGAAAACTTCGGCTGAGATATCTTGGAGAATGTGTGAAATTTGAAGATGCAGAAGATTAAAGAACATTTGTGAGAGTGTATCCCACAATCTTGACACCTTGTTCATTAACAACCCCATGAAAATATCTGTTCTTCCTTCTTCTTCTGCACGATTGCTCTATTAAATGTCCTAATCTGACTTATCAATAAAAAACCTAAAGCATTATCTCTCCATGAATCTTCTCTTTAAACCAATATATCAGCATACTTCTTTTTGTTTGGTTTGTTTGAGTCAAAGTTGACTCATTGCAACTGCCTCAACTTGTTTGTGCATTTTTCTTGGCACATATTTTTTTAGAAGTAATTTGCCCTTGCCTCTTTCCTAGCAGTGACTGGCCAAAAACAATTAGCTGACTTCATATCTAAGGTGGGTCTAGAACTCCTGATCTCCTGCTTTTTAGCCTGTGCTTTAATCACCATACCAAACTGGCTCACATTGGTATACATTTATAGTTTTATTGCATTTTAAAAGGCACAATATCTTCATACCGGTAAATATGCAATTGGGTACATATTGCTATGTATTGATAATGTATATTTTTGGGATTATTGGTAAGAGACAATAATTAAAGATTGGTTACTGGTATCACATAAATGAGGAAGTTTTTCCTCATGACAAAAAGCACTTCTGTAGAAAGTACATTCCCTCAAGGCAGAACATTCTCAGTAAGGTTTTGGTTATCTTTATGCAGGATTCAAATATGAGATTTCTCAATCATCTTCTGACATGAGACCCAAATCACACATTCCCCTTTTCATAACGAATGCACCTTTGATGACATTCATCTCTAAAGTAAGAGCTGGATAACTTTAGGAGCATAAATGCACACATAGTCATGGAGATTGTATACAGAAAATGTGAATTTTTCCATTTCCTTTTCTAAACCTCAAACAACCCATTCTCTATTTCATGCATCAACAATGCAGGGCCACATTGAAAGTGAAAATATCCCAAAATATCTCATGGACATGGTCCTTTCCCTGCATAGTTCTCTGTACAGCCATATTATTCCTTTGCTAAATACAACATTGCAAACTTAACAGCAATTGACATAACTTGACAAATTCTTCTTCAGTGTTTAACAAACCAAGTATTGGTTGCTAGAATTGAGAAGGGGTTTTGTGTTTGTATGTGTGTGTGTGTGAGAGAGAGAGAGAGAGAGACAATCCAGTCTGTGCTGAAAAGAGAAGTAGGTTTAAGTTTCATCACTTTAACCTTAGCTCTAGGTTTATGATCTGCTCCATTCTAATTAGGTTTGATTCTTTGAGAAGGGAAGGGGAATGTGAGAATGAAAGTTGGTTATTTCTTTCTTCCTTCTCTCATTTTACACATTATGCAGCCTTGCAAACTGTATCTGGATATTTTAATTATTAATCAGAATGGAGCTGGAAGGAGCTTGGAAGTCTTCTGGCCCAACCATCCTGCTCAAGCAGGAGACCTTAAACCATTTCAGACAAGTCCAGCCTCTTCTTAAAACCCTCCAGTGATGAAGCACCCACAACTTCTGATACAGTGGTGGTATTCTACTGGTTTGGCCTAGTTCTGCCAAGCTGATAGCAGCAATGAGCAGCAGAGACCAAATTGGTTCTCTCCGCACACTCTGCTGTTGGGCCTACCCACCTGCCTGGGATCCCATACTTATCTTTATTCCCTGCTTTTGAAGTGTGGCTGCTTTACGCAGCACAGCAGAGTGTCGTGCTGCAACTGCTGAAGTGATAGGGAGAGTGCAGCCTTGCAAGAGGTGAGTTGGAATGCCTCTACATCTGCACAAAATGTGCATTTGGCATGCACATGCATGCAGTTAAGTGTGTGCATGCATGCAAAGTGCACCCACCAAGCCACATCCACCGAACTGGTGGTAAAACTTTTTGAATCCCATTGTTCCACTGGTTAATTGTCCACAATGTTAGGAAGTTAATTCCAGGTTGCTTCTCTTCTTGATAAGTTTCCATCCATTGTTTCTTGTCCTGCCCCTTGGTGCTTTGGAAAATAAATTGACCACCTCCTTTTTGTTGTAGTTCCTCAAGTACTGGACTACTGCTGTCATGTTCCCCCAAATTATTTTCTCTAGACTAGCTTAATCTTTCATAGATTTAATAGATTAGCCAAATCAGTAGGGATTATCCCATTAATTATTATTATTATTATTTCCTCTTTTCATTATCTACAGAAAACCATTTAGCCTCTGAATGGTGAAAGATTATTATTGTGAATTTAGTTGAGACTCAGATCCTATTCTGATACCACCCGTCTCCCTTCCTAACAGCCTGTTGTATAGAGGAGGTAACAAATTAGGTGTTGCAAACTTCAAGACTGAGAACCCCAACACCAATTTGCTTTCAAGTCAAGCAGACATTTCAATCAAAAACCATGCAGTTGTCTCCACCTAGTTCTTATCAGCTCTTGATCTTCCTTAATCTTTTCTCCACTATTTCTGCTGTTAAAGGTAGTCCTCAATTTATGTTCACAACTGAGCCCAACATTTATGTTCTTAAGTGTGAAATTTGTTAAGTGGGTTGGCTCCATTTTATGACTTCTTGCCACATTTCTTAAGTGAATCACTGCAGTTCTTAAATAAGTAACATAGTTGTTAAGTGAATCTGGTTTTCCCATTCACTTTGTTGGTCAGAAGGGCGCAAGGAGGGATCATGTGCTCCAGGATGCTGCAACCGTCATAAATCTGAGTCAGTTGTTAAGCATGTGAATGTAAATCATGTGACCACAGTGATGCTGCAACTCTCATAAGTGTGAAAAATGGTCATAAGTCATTTTTTTCAGTGCTGCTGTAACTTTGAACCATCACTAAATGAACTGTTGTAAGTCAAGGACTACCTGTTTTATAAGTTCTTTCATTTCAACTTCTTTTTATTTTTATCCAACTCTTTTATCCAAGATACATTTATGTTGTATTTCTTTGGCTTGTCCCATAGCTGCATTCAGAACTGCACTGTTTTCTCTTTGTCGGGTCTCAACTGGCTCTATCCATTGTTGGATTTGTAGAAACATTTCTGATTTGACTGAAATTGCAGATTCGGCCTATAGTGTGCAGTTGTTTGGATACAGCTGTTATTTGCTGTTTTATTATTTCCAATGCTTTCTTAATCTTCCTTGTTTCCAGGTGATTATCTTAATAAGGTTATTTTCATCTTCTTGCTTTCCAGCTTCTTTTCTTTCATATGTTCTACCTTGCCTGTATCTGATCTTAGCATGCCCAAGCATGCTGAACTTATTTTCCAGCCTGATCTTTTATTTTGGTGCTGCAGTGTTTGCCTATTTTCTTCTTTGTTGATTTTGCATCCTGGGTATTCAGTTATATTGTAGCTGTGCTGTACATCAGTTGGTTTGTTTTTTTCAATAAGCTGGCACTTATATTTGATATTACAGTGTTGGCATCTTTTAATATTTGTGCTAGCTGTTTCTGTGAAACCAGTTTTGAAATAAACAAACTCATTCTGTTATTTTTGTGCTACTAGAGATCGACTATTATCAGCAAAGAGTTCTCTATATTTCTACAGGAAGGAAATTACCTTCATCTAGAAAATTTATCAATTTATTGTTTTATTGGATGACCAAATGGGAGCATTTCACTATGTTTTAAAATTTCTTTGTTCTTGCAATACTATGCTCTTGCAATACTATACATCATCTAACTTGGCTATGATGTATATCCAAGCAATAATTTATTTTTCTTATTCTTTGTGAAAATGTTGGTTAACATGTGTTCCTTCATTCTTGACCTTTGCATTTAAAAAAGAGTTTTGAAATAAGTCTGCTCATGGCAGGTAACATTGGCACCCTATTTCTACATGATTCCTCTTGAAAAGAGGAAGAGATTATGTCACTAAGATAGCAGAGGGCTCATATATAGTAAAGAAAAGTATGAGATAGACTTACCCGCAGAACCTCTGCCTCAGAAGAGCATGACTACAACCAGATCCACTGACTCAATCATGGAGCGAGGCAGTTTTCTGCTGATTACTCTGATGGCATTCTTCTTTTATTCAGGTGGGTTACATTTCTTTTTTCTTCTCAACATTTATTAAATTATTGAACAAAAAAAAAGAAAAGCAAATTGTAAGACACATTGGGGAGGGGAAGGGGAAAGAAAAGTGAGAGGGGAGGGGAGAAAGGAAAAAAATGTTGACTTCTGACTCCCTCTGTTACAGTAGAATAAACATTCATATCAAATCTCAACTTTTTACTTTTCCATAATAATATAAACTAGTCATTTCTGTAACAACAAATCAATCTAATCAGTAAAACCCAAAATCATGGTTTCATTTTTTTTTTCATCTCAAGCACAAAGTCCAGAAGCAGTCTCCATGTAGCAACTAAAGTACTTACATTCTTTTCTTTCATCAAAATGGTCAATTTAGCCATCTCTGCCAACTTCATCAGTTTCTGTGGCCATTCGTCCATGGTGTGGATCGAAATATCCTTCCATTTTTGTGCATATAGTAGTCTTGCTGCTGTCAACATATATAAGATCAAAGTTCCAGATTTTTTTCTCCCAAGTATTTTTATATTAAAGGCCCTGTCCCACTGCACTTACGGATTGAAAGAGGATGTAAAACGTTAAAAAAAGCTTGCCATCCATTGGAAAACGCTATGCATCCGTTGTGTACTCATTGCTTATGTGTTTCATACACTCTATCCATCGAGGATCCGTCCACTGCAATTTCATCCGCGCAAGAAGTTTTGAGCTGCACAAAACTTTGTGAACGGATGAACTTTCTGCTGTGTACGATGTAAATCCGCGACATACGAGCAACAAATGTTCTATGTCCGTTTATCATCCATTAAATATCCACTGTATCCTCTCTGCATCCTCTGGGCATCCTCGCAACTCACATCCGCTGCAGCTGAAAATGGAAAGAGGGAGGAAACAAAAGGTACATGGAATGTCTACACAGCGTTATTTGCACGGAAATAGAAAGGATGTGCAGTGAACAGTTTGCATCCAATATACATCCGCATGGCATCCCCTTTCTTTCCTTTCGGCGTACGTGATGCATCCGCTTCATCCGCTATGTGTCCGCTTCACAATTATCCCCCGGAACCCCTTCGGAGGTGTCATCCCCTTCCATCCGCTAGGCTTCCTATGAACATCTGTTTCACATCCCCGCTACATACTATCCACGTCCGTTCTTTTCTGTTCTGTTTATATAAATTTTTGCCACTTTTTGAAGCGGATGACAATGGATGGAGATACCCCCGAAATTTTTCTTGTCCGCTGTGTCCTTTATGCATACGTTTTGCATCCGTCGGCCAGTGGGACCTAGCCTTAAACCCCAAAGAAATTTTTGGTTTCATATTTGCCTTCATTTTAAGAATTTCCTGTATTACAATAGGAATCTTACTCCAAAATTTCTTTGCTTTATCACATGTCAATCATAAATGATAAAAGACATTTCCAACATTCATTTCAAATACCTTTATACATTCTAGATAATTTATTTGATGTTAAATATCATAACTTTTCCCTGTGGGAGAATTTCATTCTATTAGATAGGTCATCGAGAAAACAAGTCCATAATTCACCAACAATCTGAAAATCAGTCTCAGCAGGAGCTCCGCTAATTCTAACATGATTAGCTTGGCTCTGAATTTGTTTTAGGACACCCCTCTGTTAAATTTTATACTAAGTCCAGGGACATCGGCTGCTAAGATATATACAGAAATAGACAAAAACCATACCTTTTGAGATGAAAAGAACAACATATAAAATGGTATAGATTTGTTCTAAGTGTTTTCATTTTGAATGTTTCAGTTGCAGATGTTGCCACTGCAAAAGATCTCAAGGTGAGTCACAAAAAATATTCTTATTCAAGTTCCTTGTATTTCATGATTTGATAATGAATTGTGTCAGGGTTTCAAGTAATACGTAGCAAATAGAACTCTGAGGAAGGTAGATTCCTCAAAGAATAGGTTTATTTGGATATATCATATTGGCACAGACAGGTGAAAACCGACTCTAAAGGTTCCTGGAATTTTCACCTAATTAAAAGTAAAAGTTTCCCCCTTTTTCCAAACAACCAGTCACACAGCCCAATTAGGGTGCTGTCCAGTTGCTTGGAAACATCACTTCTCCTCTCTTCAGCTACTTGTTAGAATGTCCTTGGTTCCCAGGGGAAAGAATTTTGTTTTGGCTACAAATCCCTAGCTATCTCTATTCCCCCCTCCCTAACCCTCATCTTCGTTGTGGCAACACTGAAGCCTGAAAGATGGCCTTGGTCAGGCCAACTTCAGAATTGACAAACTGATTATATGCCATCAAGTTGGTTTCAGCTTCCATCAATCACATAGATTTTCTCTATAATAAACTTCTATACATACATAAAATAATGTACATTGCACATGTCATACAGTGGAAACATAAAACAAAAAAGGATGGAGTTTAATTGTGCAGTCCTATCTGCTATCATGACATTTTAAAAACTCCATGAGATTAAAATCTGGTCACGACTGCCACTTGTTCCTCACACAAGAAGAGTAAAGCCAATGTAGAAAAAGAGGGACCACTGAACGTAACTTCACTTGACTTACAAAAGATAATTTATAACTTGGCATTGTAATACATAATCAGTGTATTACATGATCACATGCACAAAACACATACTAACACATTAATAGTTACTGCCTTACTACAAAGTAGAGTAGGAAAAGTAAATATATCATTTGCTTTTTCTGCAGGTTTATTGTAAGGACTATCCAAAAGAAGCCTGCACAAAGGAGTACAATGCACACTGTGCCTCTGATGGAAAAACCTATGATAATAAGTGTTACTTCTGTAATGCATATATGTGAGTATAAGGTTTACTAAGAACAGTTGATGACAAGAGAACTTTTATTGCCAGCTCTTTTAAAATAAATGATATTCTAATAGAAATGAACTGTGAGTTGGTGTTAAACAGTATAATTTACTGTTAGGGGATAGAAGGAAATATCTCCTTGGTCAATTTCATGGGATCCTTGGTTTCCTTGCTGATTCCTTTCTTTTGGGTACACAATGGCAGACAATAGATTCTTGTCTTATCATAATGGATTCTTGGCTTTATTTCCTCATCAGTGACAGTGGCAGAACTCTTCAGCTGAAATTCATTGGAGAATGCAAGTAATTTGAAGATGTGGAAGAAGATACTACTACTAAATGCAAGTAATTTGAAGATGTAGAAGAAAATAGTATTAAAATACAACTAAAAGTTTTTGATTCCTTCAAATACAGCACCACCACCATATTCTTTCCTCTGCTCCTACTGCTTTACTCAGTGAAAATTCACAGTGCCTTAGTTTCATTTATCAATAAATAGTGAAATTGTTATATATTCTGTCTTCTTCTTTTGCAACAATGTATGTATTTTATTATTATTTTTAATTACGATGCATAACTGCATGATTACAGGTATATGTTCAATATATTTATGAATCTGAAGAAGATACAATAATTAGAAGTTTGCTTCTGATATCACATTAGTTAGAAGGCTCTCCCTCACTTTTGGAGAAGCAATATTCTGTTTATTACTATATCTCTTATTCCAGGTGAAGTATATGTCACAACGGCAAATATTCCATCATATGGCCAAGAAAACCCTCCCTGTGACTTTCCCCCTTAATTATTAACAGAGATAAATCACCTTATCTCCTGTCTACAATGCAGTCCTTGCAGCAGTTGCACTCTGATACAGGTGACCTTGCGCAGGGCTGCGCTGCTGGGGGTTCGCAGGGTTTTGGGAAGCCCCTAGCTAAAATTCTGTGCAGTTTAGAGAAACCCCAAATCCTACTTCTGGCTGGCTCTACCCACCTCACCCCTCCCCTCCCAGGATCCCCATGCAGCCTGTTTTGGATGCAGGTATGTGCAGGGAGCGCGCAGAAACTCAGGTAGGGCAAAAAAACAACCTCCCAGAAGTTCAGGAAGGCTGGAAATGGGCCCATTTCCAGCTTCCAGAAAGCTTCCATAGCCCAGGGAGGCCATTTTCACCCTCCCAGAGGCACGAGGAAAGCATCCGGAGCCCGGGGAGGCAAAAATACCCCCCCACATGGTGCAGGGCGCCAACTAGGCCATGCCTACCATGGTCATGCCCACCCAGCAACCCTGCGGAGAACCCTTTGCTAAATTTTTTGAAGCCCACCCCTGACCCTGCGGGCATAGATAAACACAAAAGTGGCCTCAAGAGCTCTCAGGAAGAGTGCTAATGACCAGATGACTGCAAAGAAATATGATCCTTCCAAACCACCACCCATCTTGTCAGAACTAATCCTTCCATTGCCCTCATCATCCTGCCAGAACCAATAAAGCTTCTTGGGTGTGAAGTGAAATGGCTTCTTCTTCTTCCTCAAGGAAAAAAAGCACCTTTGAAAGACACGTAAGCTTCTCAGCTCAGTTTTCTGCCGTGTAAAGCAATCTAAGCAGTATTCCATTAAGATGGTTTGCCAAATGCATTTTCCCACATTAACAGAATAACAGAATTATAAGAGACCTGTACAACTATCTGCTCAAGCAGGAAACCCTGCACCATTTCAGACAAGTGGTTGTCCAATCTCTCCTTAAAAACCTCCAGTGTTTGAGCACTCACAACTTTGGGGGCAAGTCATTTTGTTGCAGCAGATTCTGTTTCCAAATCAGGACACAAGACCACGAATGGTAGGAGAATACAGGTTTATTTGCACAAAAGGTTCAGAGCATTAGCATGGCAAATTCTGAACCCCCAGCTCTTCCTGAGGTGTTAGTTTTATACATCTCACAGCCTCAGCCCAGCTCGGGGCGTTTCTCTTATCAAGCTATATAATATCATATGTACTATGGAAAGGAGAAGTGAATCTAATTCATCATTTTACACAATTCAGTATATACGTATTTATCTTACACTCTACGTCATTTTCCATACCCACCCTTGTTTACTGGAACATGTCTAGTTCTTTGGTTCAGTAATTTCGTGGTTTACACAATATTGTATTAAACAACTTCCATAATATTTGCTAAGAAACTTCTGCTAATTATCAGAATACTTTTCTGGTAATTTTCCATTCTGCTTCATTCCCCCCTTTGAAACTACACCTGAATCCTTAGATTACTGTGGAGTTTCACAGATAGGAGAGATATCTTCTACTGTGCTTAACTTCTCATATTCCCACAAAGCCATAGCCTTAGCTGCTGCCTTTTTTTCTACTAATATAGAAAGACTGTTAGAGATTGTTCGTACAAAAATGGGGAGAATACATGGTAGAATAACACATCCTGCTGCTATCATTTCAATAAGTGCAACTATGGAAACCTGGTTACTCTATAGGTAAAATGCCTGCCTGTGGGTAGTACCATAAAGCACATGTCACATGGCCTGGATTCCCTTCCCTTATCCTGGTCCTCCTCCAGATCCTGGGGTTCCTCCAGGTCAGTAGGGCCTGGTGAATACCACTCATCAACTGCATCCTTATCAAGGGGTATTTCTTTGTTTGTATTACCGTTCCTAGCCACTAACATCTCATATAAGTACATGGAGTTAAGGGCAACACTTATTACTAACAGGATGGTTACAATCTAGATAGAGGGCATAAGGCCTCTGTGGATGCATGTGGTTTCCCGCATCCTTTGATTAGCCTCCATATTGCAGTGAGGTATGTCTCCCACCACCACCAATTCCCCCCTTTCTAAAGAACTGCAATACTTAGGTATGTTTGACTTGTGATCTAAGTTTCCAGAGGAGACCCGTGCGTTGGGTGTGAGCTTCCAGGGTAACACCTGCAAGGGTCTGTTTCTCTTCGTCTCCCGTTCGTAGAGGGACAGCTTCCGGAGGGGAGATATCCCCTCACCAGAAGGGGAGATATCCCTTGTAGTCCNTCCACGGTTTTATTTCAGCCACCTTAACAGCAAGGGGAGAACACATAACAACAGTATATGGCCCTTTCCATTTTGGGCTCAATACTTCCCTTTTCCAATCTTTAACCCAGACCTCCTGTCCTGGATGTATGTTATGTGGGGAGGCCACTAAAACATGGGGTTTACAAGTTAATACATATCGTTGTAATCTCTGAACTATTGTATTAAGAGCTTGGACTTGTTGCATTCTAACTGTATCAGAAATCTGTAGAGTATTCTGGGCAGCCCAATCCCATGTGGGGAGGCGAATCTCCCCAGAGCCGCAGTGCAGGATTGGCCCACCCCAGGAGAAGTGCCCAGCCGCCATACCTGCCTGGCGCCAGGCAGAGCAAGAAGAGCTTTGCCTGGAGAGCCCAGTGCAGCTGACAGGCAGGCTCTCCTGCCCGGCGGCCGAGTTCTTGCCAAGGCAGTGAGTGAAGGCTGCCGGGGCTGTGCCAGAGCCATGCGGGCTGGGCAGAGCTGGGAAAGTGAGCCACAGGTGTACGCACACCTGCCAACCAAAAGAACCGGGACGACCTAAGCTTGGCTTCCTTCCCAAGTCCCTCCAGCCCAAACCCGAAGGGGCCACTGGGAGAGGCTGCCTGAGGCAGTGATAGCACCCACACATCCACGGACAGGGAGGTGAGGCAATGGCCTGTGCCGCATCCTCCTTTGAGCTGAGCCCTGCTGAGTGAGCACCCCTGCCCAATGCTCATGACGCTGCAGTGTTTGCAGCTGCTGGCACATTTGGAAATAGGGACGAGCTGGGCGAAGGGTGGAGATGTTGGGCAGTTTCGGGCTCTCTCCACCGGACCCGCTGGCCAGGGAAGCAGTAATGCCATTCCCTCGCCTCCCTCTCCAAGGCAGCGACAGGAAGGCAGTGACAGGAAGGCGGCAACAGGAGCGCCTGAAGCTGAGCCAGTTTCAGGAAGGAGCCCTGGCTGGGTGTGTGTAACTGCACCAAACATTGCAGCATTGCTCTAAATGCTGCGGCAGCATGGGGAGAAAGGAAAGCAACGGTCGCAGAAGGTTTCCCGATACGAAGTGCCCCACCAATGCTGAAGTCAACATCCAAGCCATTGTTGCCCGCCAACCTGAGGATGCAAGGAGGGGAATTAAGTCACCCAGGTGAAGCTCTTTGCGCTCTGCCAGAGACAGGCAGGGATGGCAGCTGGGCGCTTCTCCTAGGGTGGGCCGATCCTGCGCTGCAGCCCCAGGAGATTTGCCTCCCCATGTGGGGTTGGGCTGCCCTCTCGGGCAGGGGAGTCTTTGTTGTACCGGTAGTAGGGCATCATTTTTAAAAGAATTGGC
>BHFT01078847.1:0-19691 GCA_004320025.1 Laticauda laticaudata
AATCTCTACCCTCTTCTGTATTCCTCTTTTCTGTTGCTTTCTGACATTGTGTCCACTTTTCACCTTATTTTTCCCTGTTTTGGTTGTTTTTTTAAGTCTTAAATTCTCCATTCTCTTAGCACTGTAAGCACTCTTTCTTGTTTTATAATTATTTAAACAGAAGTGCCAAGTAGAAAAAGGGGCTGTTTCTTGCTTCTTTTGTTTAATTTTATTTTTCTTTTAACCTCCTTAAGATATGAATAAAAACAAATCTGATATATATTATTATCCTTCTACAGGTCCAGTGGAACGTGTCCACCTGAGTGTCCCTTTTGTGGCCATTAGAAATAAGGAAGTCAATCTCACAGCTGTAGTTTGGCCAAATCAGTCAGGCACCTTCACTTACTTCTGGTGGTTTGGCAACAATAGCAAGGTTTGTTCCATTTTTAGAAATGTATTTATTTTCTTTGACAGGATTAACTATTGATTTATCTTGATTTTGAAAAGAGAATGCCATCCAGAACTGCAATAAAGCAGTATAATCTTCTATTACTGTCAAAACAGCTTCTTCATTTTTCAAACTTTATTTCCTTTCTTTTTTCCCCTTTTTATCCTATCTCATGTGGCTGTTTGCAGGAGTCTTTGCAATGTGCAGTTGTCTGTTATTGGAACATTATGTATAGAAGCTATTATTACTACTAGAATTCAAAATTATACCCCATTGTATATATGGATAATTCTGGGTTTCTGCTCAGCATTTAAAAATGGCAAGTTATCAACTAAACAGTGTTTCTAACAAGAAGGCTAGCTTGTACATAGAATTTTAGAATCTGACACACATTTTAAAGCCATTGGGAATCAAATCACTTTTGGTCTCTGTGAATTCAAGCTAAACAACTCTGAACAACTCTGTACTTATCTGCCCATGCTGCGTGTTCCTGTCTTTCGACACATGTCAGAGGTCTACATGAATGCTCAGTGATGGTTAATACAGTAGTTACATGTACAATTATCAGCTAGTGTATTTCTGAACCTAAATTTGAAAAAAAATAATGGAGTTTTTGATGGTTGCTGAATCTGATACTCTTTGTAGATGATAAATGTATACTTCAGTAAGATTGTTCAACAAATCTAAGGTTTTTTAAGGCTTATTTTAGGCACATGAATACCCAGTTGTTTCAAACTGCACTGAAGTTCTTTGGAAACCTAAGAGGGGTTCTGAAATGTATACTAGATACAAGTTTAAAGAATCATGGCAGTAATACCTAGTAATAAATACTATTGGATCTTCTTCACAGCAAGCCAGCTTACCAATTTTTCTGGATCAATATTATCTGCAGTGACTGGCAACAATTCCTAGGAAATGAGAGAAGTATTTCCAGCTATGCCTGTAGATGTTAGGTATTATGAACAGAAAACTGTATGTTGTCTGATTAAGTGAAGACTCTTTTTAAATAAAACTACAAAACTTGGAGAATGTTAATTGTCTGGTTTTCCTATAGGACACTAATTGTTTAGAAAGTTATAGCCATTGAAATATTTAAAGAACTGCTCTTCCAGAATCATATTCTAAAATATCCTTAAAAAAATTCAAGCACCTGAGAGCTGAAAAATATTTCCAGTACTATTTTTAGTTGTTTAGTTTGTTTTATTGAAGTTTCAAAAAGAAATGTAAAAACAAATGGATTTGTTATTTTCTGTTTACACGTTTTCAGTTTCTGAATTAATACTAGTCAATCATTCATACATTTACATCATTCATATATAACTGCAATTCAAATGCAAGGTTGGGCTTCCAGAAGAAGCAATATAGGATGAATATATGGCCAACCCCATTTTATTATTTTTATCAGATCTCCAGGGACTTTTTCTATCAAAATGTCTTTCTGTCTATCTGTTACTTTGGAAACCATCTTATATTGTGAAAATTATATGTCTGCTACCTTGTTGTCTATGATTTGGCACCATCATTGTCTTCAGGTTGCAGAAACAAATCTTGTTGAATAAACATTCTCTTTTTTTGATCTTAGGAAGGATTTCACATATTTCATCCTTCATACATGTCCATTTCCATAAATTCATGGCATGCAGTTAGACATTGTAATTATAGTTTGGCATTCTGGTTGTCTCAAATATACTTTCCGCCCCATAAACATTTAATGGCCTATTTATACATTAAGTAATTTTAATTACATCAGCATCCATTTTTGTCACGTGGTAGCAATTTTGTACATGTATATTTAACCTTCAAGTGACAATGTTAGCTCAGAGTATGCTATTACTTGCTTTTTTAAAGTGTTTTCAGAGTCTTTTCAATTTTGGTCCCGAAAATTTGATACCCTAAGCCAGTGCCCCCTGGGCCTCAGCCTAAATCCAGCCCTGTATCTGAAATTTTCTTCAACTGACATAGGAGTTTTCACATTATTTTAAACATAAATTTGTATGGACAATTGGTGTGTGTAAGTTTATCAGGCAAAGGTAAACAGAAGGTCAAACCTAATAATTTTTTTTAGCTTCAAATGGATATTTCTTTAGCATTAGCATTTGGGAAAAAAAGTTTGTATCTTCAATTTAAATTTTATTTATGCATCACAAATAAATATCAAATTGTGAGTCCAAAATATCACCAAAAATAGAGGACAGTGTAAAACTGGAAGAATATTTGATTTTGCAAAATGATGATAATCATTGGATAATAGAACTAAAAACTAAATAGGGTTGTCACATAGCCAGCCTGTTTCATAATTTCCCACTGATAAAAATCCATTTATTCACCACATGGATTAAAACAACTGCAGAAGAACTGCTATTCTTCCTGGGCCTTTGTGCTTTTTTGACTCTTCGGGGGTCCACTAGTTGTTATCACTCTGTGACTTCTATTTATGCACTCTCTACAAGCAAATTACTTTAGAGACTGTTGTCTCGAGTACCAGGAGCTCATGAGATTTGAAAAAGGATCTTAGTTCTTTGTATGAACCTCAATAATCTGCAGAAAAATACTATTAGTATAAAGAAGGAAGCCACTTTATGTAAATATCCTTGTTTAAAACAAAATGCAAAACAGCTTCTGCACATTGTATGAGTACATTGGAAATTCTAATTGCAGGGCTGGAGATCCTTGTCTGCACATAGATTGCAAACCAGTAATACAACTAACCAAATACAAATCACTTTGTGAATCTTAAACTTTGTAATTTCTTTGTATTATAAAAAAAATCATGCTGATTTTTGTAAATAATGTAAATAATTGGAAAAAGTGCTAATCTATTGAGTTTGTCCATTTTTCCACTCAGACTGCCAAAATATTATATTTTTACTTTTACATACAAATGTTAAGGTTGCAAACAAGTGATCTCTCATTTCACCAGTCACTTTTCTGGTTTTTTGAAATAATATGAGATGCATTTCATCAAGTTCTGCCTTTGAGGTACAGTGGCTCAGCAGTTATGACACTGGGCTTGTTGACTGGAAAGCTGGCAACCCAGGTTCAAGATTCTGAGCACCATGCAACAGGGTGAGCTCCTGTCCTCTCCCCAAGTCCTGCCAACCTAGAAGTTGCATGCAAGTAAATAAATAGTACTACTTTAGTGGAAAGGTAATAGCACTCTGTGACATACTGGCCACATGACCATAGAAATGTCTTTGGACAGTGGTGGCTCAAGGGCCTTGAAATGGAGATCAGCACTAGCCCATAGGCAATGACTAGCAGAATAAAATCTGCAGGAACTTTTTGCCTGCCTTTTAGAAAAGTCTCAGTCCACATATCAGAAATACAATAGCTTGTGCTATGTGCTTGATTTTATTTCTCTTTTTTCTCTTCCATTTAATCAGTCTGATTTGTAAAGCTTTCTGAACAATATCCTTGCTGTTTTCTCAGCCAGGTTTTTCAGAACTGATTTTTTTTTGCCTCCTTCCTAGGGCTGAGAGACACTGACTGGCCCAAAGTCATCCAGCTGGCTTTGTGCCCAAGGCAGAACTGGAACTCATGATCTCCTGGTTTGTAGCCTTTTGCCTCAACAACCAAACCAATCTGGCTCTCCATTACAACTTACCATGTATTGAAAAGGCTGCCTTTTCTCCTTCTTGCTATCTAGCTAAAACCAATGGTAAACTAAGAATAATCCATCATAGAGCACAAAGGATCCACACACCCTCCATGTGATGGAGACCAAATAGTTGTAAAAGCATTTAGGAAAAACCTGGACTAATTCTTCATTATCTTGCCACTTTCTAACTGAAGACACTGTATTGCTCAACCTTCTTTGGATTAATGCAGTTCAGTCAGTTTCTAATTCAACTAAAGCCATGAAGTGACTGGTGCAAATGAGATTTTAGTGTCTATTTAACTTCATTGAACTATCCTATATTAAGAGTATCTATGTAATTATACAGTACAATTTCAAACAATGATTTTGTTTACTCATTAATTTATTTAAACAGGGTTATTGTACTGAAGTGGTAGCCCACTATTTTAGCAATATACCAAAACGCTAATTTGCTTGGAAAAGCATCACCTCAGCTTAATAAATGAATCTGGATATCTAATAGGCTTTGAACAAATGAACCTGAAACTCCTTGATTTAATTTAGAGCTAGTTTCCAGTGCTGGAATTCAATTGAAGGAACTACTAGAATATTAAATTTCTATGGGAAGGTGAAATCAGCCATGTTAATGGAACAACTACCAAGAAGGTAGATTTTTCAAAAGAAATTTTTTCTTATAGCATGACAAATAATATTATAGCACAACACAGAGCCAGGCAAGTTCTATCTCAGGAATTCTGAGGCTATAAGGAAAGAAACATGAGAGAGGTTTACTTGGAGGAAATAATTTCTAATTAATCACTGGCAAGAGCATCTTATTAGGCGAGTAAAAAAAAGTTGAGATGGCAGCTATCAAGCCCTATTCCTGTGGTATACCTAAAAGGATAAGAGTTCAACTGCAAGGGCATCACTTCAGCTCAACTTCCTGAGCCCTTCTCCTCCACAGATACCTCTGTCACAGTTCTATACAATATTCATCCCTTTAATATATACACTCTGTTTATAATCAAGAAGAAGTGTTGATGATGAACAATTTTGGGGGAAAACATGCAAGACCTGCCCCTATCAATGAACCTCCATGGGGATTCTACAAATGGGTTTCACTCTGTCAGGAATCCTTCTTCAAACAGCAGTAGAAAATTTACAATATAGTGAAATTAAATGGGAAAGACATGTAAAGATTGCAATGGGCCATAATTGCAGTTGTACAAATACTCTTATGGAAATCCCACAGTTCACAGCATCCTTCAGTCTTGTGCTATGAAGAATAATTGGTAATCACCCTGCAACTGTACAATCATTACTGCTGGTAAACAATTGCTGTATTTTTTTCCCAAGGGGAAGATCTCATATTGCCTAGACAATGGGTTTACTTGGAATGAAAAGAAAAAAGATGGAACATCTCTTTAGCTGGTTCTTTCTAAAAGATTGAATCCTGGCCAGATTAGCTTTCTATAGATGCCAATTTCTGTAGAAATGGATTCAGCTATCAATCACTACTGATTTGTTCTATTATAAAAACAATGTGATGCAGAAGATTGCCTAAGCTATCTTAAATACTGGTCTCATTTGTACTGCTTCCTCCTCAAAAATACAGATTTCATTATATACTCATATTCACATTTGCACTCGTGATTTTTTTCTTACAATTCTGAAATTAGCAATAGCTAACGAAATGACTATGATTAAATTAATGAATTGTTGCTAACTGCATGTCATTTTTATAGCCATTCATCACCTTGGATAGCAGCATCTCTTATATCTTTACCAGTAAAGGACTGAATACTATCACAGTGCAGGTCTCAGCTGGCAACATCCTTATCCAGGACACCAGAAACATTGCTGTGCATGGTGAGTTGACAAAAGAAAATTGAAGAGGTTTGCATACCTGCTTTCCTCAAATCTAATATTTGAAATGTAAGACCTGGCAAAGAGGTCTAAACTATATTTTCAAGGTACAATGAAAATATATTTGGTAATAACTGTTTAAGGAAAGAGATATGAGAAAGAGGGAAGGATGTAGCACTCAGATTCACTACTACATCTTTCAGAAATACTTCAAAACAAATTATTTTAATGATTGGATAGTATAATATCACCATAAATCATAGTCATAGCCATGCATCTATTCTGCTTTATTGAGGGAAAAATAGCTTTGGCTAAATTAGCTTTTGGCTTCCTGAATATAGTACCAATCCATCTTTTAAGTTATACAGTAGTAGGAATATTAGAAGCCGAGTGAATGACATATGTTTGTCTTAATCATGACATCTTTTATTTCTGGTTTTGTTGGAAATAAAGTCTTAAACTTCAAAATTGAATGATGATGTGAATTATTTCTTCAATATGTATTTCAGTTATTGAAGCACATTCTGTAAATCAGAGACATTTGAAGGGAAGGTAAATGACCAAAGCAGTCAGTGTATGCAAGTTGAGTCCCTTTTATATGTATGTTGAGGTATCCGGAATATGAAGGAAAGCAGTAGAATTTGTATCACATCAATGTGGACTATTTTTGTGATTTGGACAGTAATACTACCCTCTACATATATTTCTGAATCTATCATATGTGAAGCATTATTTGGAGCACATGGGTGTTTTTGAATGGAGGCGCAATCACAACATATCAAAAAAAAAAGGACACTGATCCGTTGATGGCTTTGGAAATAAAAATGTTAAAAATTCATCACATTTAGAATGTGGCAACTCCAAATTACTTGATAATGTTCAGGGTATAAATCAAGTTAGGCATATATAAGGAGTTAATAGTATGGAAAAACTACATAAAAAATATTTTCCATTCCAATAGAAACCCTGGATCAAATGGTCATGCTATACTGTTTTATAAAAGATTTGCTTTTGAAGCCTGGAATATATAAGCTGAGCTGGAACTGTGTTTAGTATAAGTGCATATCATATATTCATATACATGAACATACAAACACACACACATTTGTACAAATGTACACATTCATAAAAAGTATATGTATGCATATACATACAGATAATACATACTCACTCTGCATTTAAAGATAATTTTTCATCAGCTTGATAGATTTTTAAAATTTTCTTTGGAAAGAAAAAATATATAAAACTTACATGAGTGGAGGACAGTGTTATGGTACTTACCTTAATCACAAGGTTGCTGATGAATGGAGATAAGTGCTTTGTATTTCATTGTCCATTTTTCAGCTGTCTGTGATCTTCAAGTTTCAATAAATTCCAAAAGAAGACATTCTGCGGACAGTCCTTGGATTATTATTATTATTATTTTTTTAGATTCAGAAGTTAGGAAGAAAGCAAGTGATGGAGAGATTAGTAGTAGCAGTAGCACAGCATTTTCTATACTTCTCAACAACAAAGAAAGCTCAGAGATGCAACTCAAGTAAATTATAAAGAATCCTATGTGGGAGATATAGAAACTGAGTACTCCTTTGCTGGGGAAGAATGCTTTCAGGAAATTGTGTATCAGTGGGAAAGCTTTGAAAACCAGTTTGGCACAATGGTTAAAGCACCAGACTAGAAACCAGAGAACCATGAGTTCTACTCCCACCTTAGGCATAAAGCCAACTTGGTGACCTTGGGCCAATTATGCATGCAAATGTTTACATGTGCATGCATACACACAAGGGAGGTTTTTACATTATGTTCCTGATATCAAGTAAATATTGGATTTGAAGTGATATATGCCACTTTACAGAAAATATTGTCATGACTAACTCTAAAGTTTGGCATAAGGATTCTTTTCACAATTCTAATTCTTAATAAATGTGTCAATTTACTTTTTAGTGAATTGGATATTGTTGGCATGGAAATAGCTAAAAATACCATATTTTCCCAAAAAACAAGCCCTAGTCTGATTTTTTTGGGATGGGACTAATATAAGCTCTACCTAGAAAATAAACCCAGGAGATAGGCATGGTTTGCCAACCCTTTGGTGCAGTGCAGATACCTGTAAGTCCATGCACAGAGGCAGCGACAGAGGCAGGGGAAGGGAGACAGGGAATTTAGACATGCTGTATGGCTGCCTGGCTCACAGGAAGCTCGTGGGACGCTTGTGCAGTGCCACTGATGGCAGGTGAAGGCACAGGGGAGGGAGAGAAAGGCAATCCCCATGTCCCGCATGGGTGCTTGCCCAGTGCAGTTGTGGGCAAGCCGAGAGACTGTGGGATGGAGTGGATGGGGATTGCCTGCCTCCCCTCTGGCATCTGCTTCCACCTGGCTCTGCTGTGCACTTTTTGCCCAGAGGAAGGCAAAGTTTCATCTGCCCACAAATGGGATGCTGTCTCATTTCTCCAACTGGGCAAAATGTATTTGGTTGTCTATAGTTTGCTTGGCAATGGAGTGTTTTGCCTGGCTGCATCACTCGGCTTCTTGCTCTGGTGCCATGCTGGCGCGAGAAGAATGAGCCAGTGGCCAGATAGGCTCTTGCTGTAAATGGCTGCCAGTGCTGTTGCCACCATGTAGTTGTTGGGGTATGGAGCCATGGGGCCCTGAGATAAGCTGGTGTGCACATTAGGTAGCTCCACCACCCCTATCTCATGACAGTGGCACTCAAAAAAATTAAGATACCCCCCAAAATAAGTCTCAGTGATAATTTCAGGGCCCAAAAGAAAATAAGACCTAATCTTAATTTCAGAGAAACATGGGTAATATACACTGCATTATATATTGGCATGTATTTCTCTGCATGTGTACGATCCTGAATAAAAGGAGAAAGCCTAATATGATCAGACATTTTGACACTGACATTTTCATTTCTTCAATGAGGCACAATTCATTTCTATATGTATTGTTACTTTTTGCTCCCACCCAATCAGCGCTTAGAATTGCTAAATATAGAGGGAATTTAAGGAGCATACATTCCCTTATACACTAAGTATTTTTGGATCACATCTCTGAGAGAAATTAAACTTCATTTCTATTTCATGAACATTAACATTACTTATTTAAATATAATTAAACTGATTTATTCCCCAGCTATTTACTAAATAGCTTTCTTTAGTTGTCCTGTTAAAACATACAATTTGGTATTAAGTCTTTGGCACCTGTGCTCAAAGTTTGGAGTACTTAGAGGTCTTAGTCTTGGATTTTGCTTATCTGAACTGTCATTAGTATCAGATCAGGCCATAGAATCTCTACTTCTAAAGCCCTAATTAGGTTAACATAAAAATATAAAAACATATAAACAAATAAAAACATCTTCAAAAATAGAACAAAGTATTTGAGAAAAATAGGAGATAATGAGAACTATCAGTAAAGATGAAGAATAAAGCAAACAAATAAGCAAGAAGCTTACTAAAAGCCAAATAAACATTTTGTCCAGAGAAATGGTCCATTTTTGAGACATAAAACTTGTCTCCCATTTAAATTAGCCTTGCTCTACTGCAAAGATTTAATTTGGGAGTGATTTCTTCATGTCTCCAGAACTGCTGTACCCTGATTTGTCTGTTATTACCTTAACCTGATTTGTTCTGCATTATGTAGTCATGGTAGCACATAAACCTAACAAACAGGTTATCTCTTTGCTTTTGGAAAACAGATTACTAGTACTAAGAATGTGCTCAGTGGACCACAAAGCATGTCAAATACAATAGAAGAAAACACTAGTTATGGAACTGCTGCTCAACTTACTCTTGGTCCTGTTTTATTGCAGAACAATATTGATGAAATAAAAACAGTTTAGAATGCTAGGCAAGAGACAAATGCCACACAAAGGATTTATACCATTCTTTGATTAACTTCCTGCTTTTTATTTCAACCTTTTTTTTTAGTTTCTTAGCAAAATTATTTTTTAAAAAAATATCCTGTCAACTTATGCTCTCATTTAAGTTTTACATCCTACCCCCTTTTTCCCCTTTCTTTTTCAATTGACTCCGTCTCAGAATCCTCCTGGGATACAGGGTGCCATCCTATGTTCAAGTTATCCCAAAGATATTCTTCCCATACCAGTGCCTCACAAAACAGTCTGAAGCCATCTTACGTTGTATTCACTTATGCTGTTATTACAATGCAGAAAACCCACAAGGATAATCATGATCCAATCTGCACTCATTTACCAATGGAATTGTTTGGAGAGAGCAAAAAATATCACCTGAGCATTGCAGGATACTATGCAATAAATGTCAGCTAAACAACTTACTACTACCTTAGTTTTGAAAATGAGATGGTAGCATGCTGACAATTTAGACAACAATTTAGACAATTGCCGCACAACAATGGTCTCTGCATCTTTTCCTGTAGTTGTGACAGTTGGATTGGATGATCAGAAATGAATTCTAGCTCACACATAGAAAAAGACACAAGTTGTCGAAATAGTTGGGGAGGGAAGAGCAGTAATGGCTTCACCCCAAAAATTAGGACCTGAAATGAGGTAAGAGCCTGTCCATAGAAAAAATGAACCATCAATCACTTTTGTAAAATTGCATCAAGGAAATGAAACAGGAACAGAGCTGGAAACAAGGGAACCCAACTCCAAAGCAAACAATATTGTGAAATTAGTCAAATCCCCAGGTGAAGTCCAAGTGAAGTTCAAAAAACATTAATGAGAAAGTGTCTGTATTTACTTATGAATATTATTCATCACTACTTTTCTTATGGGGAAGGTGATTAAAATTCTTTTGTATGAAAAGTTGTGAGTTTATGTATATATGATTTTTATACTGAATAGAATCTTCTATATATATGGAGAACATACAGAAACACATAATTTACTGGAAAGTTAAAGGGAGATTAGAAACATTTTTATTAAATGTATAATAATTTAATGTGGAAGCTTGACATAGTAGAAACAACTTTCAGCATCTGAGAAGAATGTCAATTTTGTCTAGAACAAAAATGATTTTGAGAATTGTGCAGTATGAGCACAGCACTCATATTTCCAAATGCACATACATACACATATACACGAAATCCACCCACAAATAAACATACAAAATATTTTATATGCTTTACATTACTGAGAATATATTTTTCTATAGATTTCTTTTAGCTATATGTAGAACTTTGTTGTATGACTTTATAATGAATGCATTTTAACCATTCAAATGTAATCAGCCTTAATAGTTTGTACTGAAATTTTAGTGTGACACTCTTTCTTTGCAGAATATTTTCAGTCTCAGTTATTATCATTCTCACCCAATTTGGATTATCACAATCCTGATATCCCAGAGTGGAGAGAAGACATTGGCCAAGTCATCAAAGCAGCTTTAGTGCATGTGAGTACCTAGGGAAATATACTAAATAATAATAAGCATACTTTTCTTAAAATTTGATCAGTTTGTAGAAGCACAATTCAGGAAAGGAGATTATAATTTTAAATTACATACCACAACTTTGATAAAGCTAGGCATATCATTCTGATACACACATACAGTTACTTAGATAAATATTATATGAAACTTTTCAGCACCCAACAAACCCAGACTTGTTTTTTTAAAAAAATGTTTTTGTTCTGTTTTTTAATTGTTTTCTTAGTACTAAAATGTTTTGCAGTTCTTGAAGTATTATCTGTGCAACCTTTGATGATAAGAAGATGCAATCATTTTGTATATAAAATATTAGGAGGGATTAATTATAATATACATTTTTTCTGTTGAATCCCTAATTGCTGAGTCTGTGCATGTATGTTTGTTATTCAGGATGATATATTATCTGTGTTCATGATCAATGCAGCTTAATTGACTCACACAATGATGCTATCTTTATGTTCATTTCTATAATTATGTTCTATGTCTTCCACCTTAGCAAATAGTATAGAAATACTGCAATACACCATGTCTGTTTTTAATTCATCAGATATAAATTCATTCTTTTTTTAAAAAGTATGAACTTTTTCATTATTTTTGTCATTATTATGCAGGCTTTTAATAAACAAATAAATGCACCTAATCTTCCACATGGTTTTTCAATTTACTCTGTTTCTTCTGCTTAAAAGATATATAATGAAATCCTGATTAACAAGTTCAGTGTTGCAAAAAAAAAAAAGATAAAGAAAATCATTCTCTGGCTTTTCCCAATAGAAAATAGAGGAGCTTTGAAAATTACTTTTTTTCTTGCTATATTACAAAAGAATATGAAAAAGCATTTCTTTTTGTAAACTTGTTTCTCTTGTTTTAAAAACATCTGCCTTCAGCGTACTGATCAAATCTTTCCACAATCATAAGCTCAGCCATAAGCACTCCATAAGACAGTAAACTTTTGTTTTCATCTCAGCTTTGGCAGGGTAAATAGTTGAAAATATACGAGGATAAGTCTCAGGGAAAGAGATATCTGTGTGGAAATTATCAGTATCCAAAAATTTTCCTAAACCAGGACCATTTCTCTTTACCCTTCTTTGATTTCTGGGCTCCCTCCAGTTTATGTCTTCATATCAATATTGAGACTTATTCTTTCTACAACCAGGCCACAAGTTTCACATTCTTTTTCTTAGCCCAGTGTATTGTGGTAATTGAAATCTAGCTTGCTTAGAAATCCTCTCTGGGGCTACTATGAACATCTTGCTCTTGATTCTTTCTTCACACTCTTTCAAAACATAAGAATCTGGTTATGGAGCTGGTCAGGACAGATTTGTTAGTGGTTGACTGTGGCTGATATCAAGGCTCTCATTGTGAAGCAGACAGCTCAAGCTTGATTTTTAAATGTTTTCAGCATTGTTTCAAATAGTATACTGTGCATCCTGCATTTATTCAGGGTATTCTTCACATCCACTTGATACTTCTTTTTAAGGCAAATTACAAAATGATTGACAGCCATATTAAAATACAAAACAGAATGAAATATAATTCCCATGTACAATGTAAATCTATACTAGAAAATTCCTTTTCTCCTAAGAATTAGATAATTAAAATAACAGGAGACAAATTATGAATTCTGTTTATTAAAGAGAACTTATATTTCTTTTTAAGAGAATACTGATTTTTGCAATCAATAAACACTTTTGTGAAAAATTAGTCTCCGTTTTAATAGTTATATATAGCCAAAGCCATGCATTTCGATGTATTTTTTTTTAAAAAGCAGAAGGATTTTGCATGAGTAACATTAGGATTCTATTTAATGAGTTTCAGATCATTCTATCTTTAGAATAAAATTTATTGTATGTGAGAGAGAAAAGGGAGGAGGAAAGGAGAGAGGAAGAGAGAAGCAGAGAAAGGCTCATACAAAGACAGACAACATGGCATCAGGGGTTGAAATGTATCAATGGAATGTATATCTCTTTCAATCCAGTATAAATTAGTCCTGATTAGGATGGGTATATATAATCGAGGTAGATGATAGATTGATCTATTGATTGATTGATAGATAGATACCATGTTTCTCATATAATAACAATACATTGTTGAGGCACACTACTAAGATTTCCATGTGGTCATTGCATGTTCACTAATGTTATTTGGCCTAAAAATGGATCCAGAATATTCACTAATTCAGAATATCTTATAGGACCTGTCAGATATAGTTTAAGTTATTGATTCAATTTATTCAAAATAAGATAAAAGAATAGTATTCAATACACATTTACGTGTAGATGTAGTCAAATAATATTTTATTGCCATTAATGTATTCTATTGTTTTGAAGATGTATTTTATATATAGAACTATTACATTAAATGTTTTCTTTCATAAATTGTTGAATGAAATGAAAACAACTCTATTGGTATTATAAAAAGGGATTTTCCAAAAATTATACAAGCCTATATTGCTATGCATTCTTCTGTTGTGTCAAGTGCTAAGTTATATGGTGTTCCTTTTTTATTTAATAGTATCATCTTTTTTACACCATTTGCCCACTGATTCTCCAAAAACAGAGTGATTTTTGTTCTCTTAACATTGCTAAGTTAAGGAACATTAAGCTGTCATTCTATCCTTCTAACTTAACATGTACAAGTCTTCCAAGAACATCATATAGCAAAACTAGAATATTATTCACATCATTTATCATTATCATTACATAACATTATAGAGCAAGAATTCTGAAATTATTTCAAATATGAAAACAGGTCTGCTTTTGTGCAATGTTTTCCCACTATAAATACACTAGGTGTATATTTGGCTCACAACCTCTTTTCTTCTGCCATTGTGAGTTTGTTGAGAGTTAAATGACTTACATATTAAGGATGTAGCAATAGCATGTACTAAAGAATCCTGTTTTTATTTTTTTTCTCACCTTGCTTAGGTGACTGGTATACCCAAGGAACAAATTTTTGTAGCAGTATTCCCTGGATTGCCTACCTCTGCAGAGCTCTTCATCTTACCACATCAAAACATATCAGAGAGAAGGAAAGATAGTGAAGATGATTTGGAGCAGGTGGGGTTTTCCTTCTTTCAGGTGGTTATGCAACTGTTAAACTGGCTCTGAACTGAAGAGCATTTCAAATCTAGGGGAGATTTTCTTTGGCATGGCCATTTGAAGATGTGTGGACTTCAATTCTCAGAAGCATCACTGGCTAGGAAATTATCACATCTTCAAGTAGCCAAACTTGAGAAACACTGATCTAGAAAGTTTAAGCTTGCCAAACTTTCTGTATAAATATTGATTTTGTCTTTAAACTGGTGATTGACAGTCACCCCAAAATGGAAATCATCAAGTAGATTTTCTGAGTATATGCTTTCTTATTAGAACAATTTATAAAACATTTGATGGACATGTCATGAGATGTGATATATGTGAATTTGTAATAAATTAAAACACAGTACTTTAAAATCTGCATCTAATAATTTAAGTCAGCTTAAAAATATAGTATAACACAAAAACATGCAGTAGAAGCAATACAATTGTTATTTTTATTTTCTTGTTACCATATCTTTGTTCTGCAAAGATTTTTTTAGTCCCTTTAAAACAATTTTTAACTTCTAGGTCCTACAAATTTCTTGGTAAGATTTCAGAAGTAATTTGCCATTGCCTGCTCCTTGGATTGAGAGAAGGTAACTCATACAAGGTCACTCAGTGGCTTTGTGGCTAAGGCAGGACTAAAAGTCATGGATTTCCAGTTTTTTTCCTAACCACTGCAGCAAATTGGCTCTCTCTGCAAAGATACAACTAAGTAAATAGAAAGTTACTAGAGAGATTTATTAAAGAGTTTGGAAGCAGAAAAACATAATATATGCTTGAGAAAAAGAAATCCAATTCCATACTTGCACAAATGAAAGTATGAGGAGATAGAGACTATAAAGATGGTTTTAGGACCCAGAGAAAACATGTAAGAAGAAATATATCACTCATCAATTCATGATGAATAGAACTGTGGTGACACAGTGGTTAGAATATGGTACTGCAGAACTAACTCACTGCTCACTCCAGGAGTTCAGTTCCAAGCAGCTCAAAGTTGACTCAGCTTTCCATCCTTCTGAGGTCAGTAAAATGTGGAGTCAGATTGTTGGGTACAATATGCCGACTCTGTAAACTGCTTACAGAGGGCTGTAAAACACTTTGAAGTGGTTTATAAATGCTATTGCTATTGCTATAATGAGGTTTATAATTTATATTCCTGTTATCACAACTCTGAATAACAGATAACAGCTGTATCTAAGTATGAACTATCCTCTGCTTCCTGCCTTCTTCCAACTCATAATTGAAAATGCTCATAAACACCAGCAAGTTAAAGAGAATTGTTGTTGTATCCTATGCTGCCTTTGATATGGTTTGAATTAATCTGAGTATAAGGATCGTCATGTTTTCTCCATCCTACTTTGCATCAGATACAAATTACTTCAACATGATTCCAAACTGTTGATGTTTTTCCTCCTGATTTTAATTCTTCAGCTTTATACATATACTTGATTAGATAGACAGTAGGTAAATCACAGTGCAAAAGAAATCCTAAAGCAATAGGCAACCAATTCAAGATTGCTTTTTGAGTTGCAACAAAACATTCAAGTTCTTTTAGAAGACAAATGGTAATTAGCTTCAGAATGCAGTATGTATAGTAATGTAATAAATTCCCCTAAGTCAGAAACTGGCCACACTTAATTAAATTTGAATGATAATTCTTCTGGCCGTTATTTTTTTTCATGGAGCTGAGACCGAAACTAGGTAGGGCAGTGAATGTGGTTGTGGTTGTGGCCTCATGATGCTAAAGTTTCCTTTTTGCCTACATTAAAAGTTTGTGTGGCCTGAAAAGTATGCTTATCTTGTTTCAAGAAAATTAATTTCTAGGTGAACGAGAGACTGTAACCAAAAGTTTTCTTTTTTGCTTAACATCAAAGTTTCATGTTTATTTGGGTTTTTTTTCCCTTTATCAAAATAGTAGAAAGTGTTGCAATTGATTTCCAGCAATCATGATGAGTGAGTAGCAACAGAAGGGGTTGCCCAACTCTGGATTAAATAAAAGCTCTTTTGTTTGATCAATATTTTTTTTCTAAAGTCCAATCATTTTTTGCCTATATAGCTCTCTATTAGCCAATTTGAAGGGAGCTGCAGTTATTTAACTTCCTTCCATTTTTCCCATTTCTTTTTTCCCTTTTCCATTTTAATCATGCCTGGCTTCTTTGAAATACAGAACACCATCACAGTATACTGCTTCTGTCCTTTCTATAGACAAATATAATTGTATCAAATTGATTTTCACCAAACCAGCAAATTTCTGACATGCCAACTGTATCAGGCAATTATTGTAATTAATATAATCAAAATTTAATGGAACATACTGTAGTTGGAATTATTATTATATTATGCAATATTTCAGCAGGTGCAGTTTTCCCAGTCTTTGTACATTGCATTTAGCTTATACCTCTCAAAACCTTTCTTTCAGAAAACAACTAAATTCATAGGGTACTTTAATTTTTAAAAGATTTTATTGCCTTATACACAAGTGCTTTTCCAGATTAATTGGCTTCTATTTCATTTGTTCTAAACCACTTCAAGGTGCCAGATTTGATCTTTAAAGCTGTCCTTACATGGGACCAAGGGAACTGAATGACTGCCTTTATGCTCTAACCCAGACTTTCCTTTCAGGAAGTTTACTGAGGAAAAGGATTTTTCCACTGATGTTGTACTTTATCTGTCATAACCTTTCTTTGATTCCAAGTGAAAACATCTTCCTTCCTCAGTTTTTAATCAGTTGTGTTTCAGTTCACCATTTTAGAAATCAGATATGTCCTTTTTGAAATTTTTGAGGAGCGAGTCTTATAACGGGACTTTCCAGCAAATTTCATTACTCTTACTGATAGCCTGATAAATAAGTGTGGGTGTCTAACAATCCATAACATATACATTACAATTGTTCATATAAATGTTGAGCTGATAGATTTCAAATGAAAATACATGATAAAGTGAAATGGATGTGATTTGGGAAAAGGGAACTTTTGTTTCATGATGTTTTCATTCTGCTACCAAGGTCATTGCAGAAGAAATTGTGTTCCCTTTTGGCAAGCTGCCATTTCTCTGACACACAGTTGTCAAAGAAATAATGCTGTGTTATAATTTAGCAAAATTTAAATGTAGCTTTAGGGACATTTTCATATTATGTCTTCATATTATGCCTTAACTCCTGCTTTATAGTGGTTAAAATGCCCTTGAACCCCTAAGAAGGCTATTACATTTCTGTCATTTAGTTAGAACTCACTGGACCTAATGGGTAATTCAAAAGTTATAAGCTTACCAAAATCCCTATTGACAAATTCATACTTTTCGTTGCTTTTTTTAGCTCTCTCTAAAATGATTGGACATTGATCTTAGGTTTTTCTGAAAGCAAAAGCACAAGCCATATAATTTTGTGTGTGTGTGTGTGTGCATATGTGCAAGTGTGCATGAATGGAGAAAAAGAGAAAGAGAGAATTACAGTTCTCTACTAAATCTGCTGCAGCTCTAGGTTGTTCCAAATGCAATCTTAAAAATATATTTATGTGACTAATAAATAATGTAACAGCAATAACTTAGTAATTAAAAAAAGGAGTGTAATTGCTATGAAAGCCATTTTTTGCCACTCCACTCTCAATTCTAACAGCATTACTTCCAGCGTTACTTTTCCCCCTGTTCTTCATATTTTGGGGTTATTCTGACACATAAAAGGATTATTTTTATGTGTTATTGATATAATAATTCAGATTTTAGAAAAAACTAATGTAGTGAATTATTTTGCTGTTAACACACATATGCCAGTAAGAAATATTATAAATTGCTGTTGTTTATTAATATTTAACAGTGTCTCCTTCTACCTGTCCTCAGGCTGTTGAAATCCTTTTCAGTGCTCTAAATCAGAACCTGGTTCAATTTGAGTTGAAGCCCAGTGTGGAAATAATTGTTTACGTCACTCAGTTAACATTAGGTAAGTTGGCAGAGGACAAAAGATCTAGGGAACACAATATAATATCTTATGAATAGCTTATATTTTTCTGGAAAGAAAATAAACACTAAAGAAAGTTATCATATTGATCCTGGGCATTATTCTTGGACAAATTGATACTGAACTTTTAGCAAACTTTCAGGAAAGCTTGTTAGGTATTCTGGAAGATGTCCAAATACCTCTTAATGGCACTAGGTGGGTGAAATCCAATCTAAGTAGGATTCATTTAAATATGTTTCAGTTGAAAGAAAATGAAAAAGGGAGGTGGTTGAGAAATCCCTACTCATAAATCTAGGTTTAATTGGAGGATAAAACAATTTAGGTACCCAATTCAAAGAGGCAAGAGTTGTTTTTGAAAAGGCTTAATCTGGTATTGATTGATGTTCGGTAGGAATGAAATAGTCTGTCTATAAAAACATGACTATGGCTTAAACAAGATATGTATTTATCCAGTTCTATGTCCTTCAGTTAAAACTCAGCCATACTTTTATTTTTATAACCTAGTACAAGAAGAACAGAAAAAAACTGAAACTTTGTTTGGTTTTCCTCCCATAAGAAGCAATCATGACAACTAAGAGTTTTTAAAAGGGAAAATATAAAGTTTTCTTAAAGGATATCTATGGTGACTTCATATTAAACTTAAAAGGAGGGGAAATAGGAAATGATTTGTTCTTGGCTGAAATGGCTTTTCAAAACTAAAAGGATAGTTGATAATTGAAAGCAATTCTCTTTCATCAAACTGATGAAAAGTGAGAAAAGAATGAAGGATTTGTTTTCTGCATACCATTAAGAACTACAGCCAACATTATGATAAAGTCATGTCTGAAAAGGGTTGACTTGAGTCTTTTGCAAACACTGTTCCTGATTAGCAGCTGTGTCCAGCATAGTTGTAATATAACAAATGGAGACCACAAAACAGGAAGCAGATACAAAAAGAACATATGGAGTGAATGAAATGGTTTAGTTACTAGGCAACCTGCTGTTTCTTTTTAATTATGGAGCTACTTGGAACCTTGAAGGTTCCAAGGGAATAGTACTAATCCCTCACCATACCCCTGACTACAGCACACAAACAGAGAGACAAATATAAATATGCACACACATCTTGCTAATGATAGTAACCTAGCAGCAGCAAAGACACAAGACTGATACATCCTGCCATCTGTACATTTAATGACTTCATCTTATGTATAATATGATCTTTTTCTGCCCCCTCAGCACCTCTTGTTGATACTGGTGCTGGACACAGCAGCTCTGCAATGCTGATGTTGCTCTCAGTGGTCTTTGTCGGCTTGGCTGTTTTTTTAATCTACAAGTTTAAAAGGTATGTTAGAACTCCTTTCTGCTATGCCCAGAAAATCTGCTAAAAAAAAAAAAAAAACTAATA
>BHFT01078848.1:0-14079 GCA_004320025.1 Laticauda laticaudata
TAAAACGGACAAAACGTTCGTATATGGGACGTACATCTCGGGAATTTAGGATGTCTGGGAGGATGCCTAGATATCGTGGAAAGGACATGCTAGTTGGAAAACCGACATTTCCTATATAAGGGGGTGAAAATCACCTGGATCTCACTTTCAGTCCACAGCCTCTGGTGTGTAGACCCCTCTTCAGCCTTTCTCTTGGTCTTCCACACCATCCATTGATCTCCCCCATGTACTCATCGCACCACTCCTTTGGTAGCCGCCATAATTCAACACCAGAACCAAGCCCTCTTCACACTGTTTCACCTTCTACGCAAAGAGAACAAGACGTCAAGAACTGTCTGGGTCCGTACGATGGATTGGGAGAAGAGCGGAGTTTGGACTCTATGGACAACCTGATGGTGGAGCTGAGGAATTGAAGACACTCGTGCATTCGCACTTCATGAGGATGCCACCATCCATGTTGACGAATTGTGGAGCGTCTGAGACCCAGCGTGACCAAGGGCAAACACAACTTCCATCCAGCCTGACCCTGGACTGAAGTGGCACTGACTTCTGCGGCCACCTGGCCTCTGGAACCACATACAGAAACATGCAGTATGCATGGAGTGGTGCCACACAAACAGCATCCAGGCATTTGTGGTCAGAGAAGTGGTACAGGCCATCATTGAAGAATACGTGGAGAGAGCTCCTCAAGTGCCCCACCACTGAACAAGGCTGGAGAAAGTTGCAGAAGGATGGTATTCAGCAGGTGGAACTTTTCCCCACATGTTGGAGCCATAGATGGGAAGCACTGTGGCTGCAGATGCTCCAACCCAACTCAGGGTCCACTATTTCAACTACAAGGCTCTTCAGTATCATCCTCTTTGCCATGTATGATCGCCTACTACAAAGTTCATCTACATTGATGCTTCAGCAAACGGTCGAGCTTCAGAAATGCCCAGGTAGTACAATGCCATCAAGGATGGGCTGGAACGGAAACCTCATTCAAATGGCGTTCACCCAATTGACACCAAGGTGTTGCCCTACTTCATCGTGGGGATGACGCCTTCTCCCTCAGAACCTACCTCATGAAGCCCTACACTTCCGATGCCTCACCCGTGAAGAGAGGATCTTCCAACTACAGGCTGTCCAGGACAAGGCAGCTGGTGTGAGAACGCCTTTCATTCTGGCCAAACATTCCATACTTCCACCACCATGCAGCATCGCCCAGAGACCGTAGCCAGCGATCGTCGAAGCTGCTGGCATCTGCATCAATCTCATTGGCACCTGCTATCCCAGTGTTTGCACAACAGGCTCGTGACGGTGCGCAACGACGAATGACATGGAGCCTGTAATAGCAAGGCGAAACCTGATAGTACTGTGATGTGCAAGGCCCAACGAGCTTCATGTTGAAGGGAAGATAGCCAGCGCAACTCCTGAAACACTGGTGCAACTCCCCAGCTGGAGCAGTGGTAGTGGCAAGACAGGAATGGTAGATGCTTAAGGATGGGCTTCCTTCAGCCTGTCTCATCACAACTGATGAGATTGTGCCATGTATGTTGATGGCCTTACCAATGAATAGGGCCAAAAAAAGAGTTTGTTTATGTTGAAATGTATGTGGATTCAATGATTAAATTGTTATTGATAATATAGGGCCATATGTGTGCAGCTGGGTGGGCGCGAGTCTCCATACAGTCCCCACTATGCTTGCACTGGAGTTTATCATCCCACATCTATCAATTACCCATTCCACAGCTATCCATCCACAGCTATCCTTACCCATCCTACAGCTATCCACCACAGCTATCCTTACCAATCCCACAAGCATGCAAAGGCTAACCCTTTTTCAAAGTTTTCCCAACACTTTTGACAAAAAGGGTTAGCCTTTTGATGCTTGTGGGCATTGTAAGGACTAGCTGTGGGATGGAATAGCTGTAGGATGGTAAGTATAGCTGTTGGCATGATAGCTGTGGGATGGGTCAATATAGATTGTGGGGGATAGATAAACCTCCAGTGCAAGCATTAGTGCGGACTGTATGGTCCGCTCCACTCCAGCTGCCCACCACATATTGGCCCTATATTATCAATAACAATTCTCATGTCATTATCCAACACATTTACATCAAACAAAATTCTTTATTAAATTGCCTATTCATTGTAAGGCCACTCAACATACATCGGCCACAATCTCCATCGTATGAGACAGGGCTGAAGGAAGCATCCAGTTAAGCAATCTACCATCCTGTCTTTGCGCACTTCCACTGCCTCCAGCTGGGGAGTTGCACCCAGTGTTTCAGGAGGTTGCGCCTGCTCTTCCCTTCACAAATGAAGCTCTGTTGGGGCCCCTCCACATCCACAGCATCTATCAGGTTTCGCCTTGCCTGCCATTCACCAGGCTCCATGTCCCATTGCCTTGTTGGAGGGCCACGAGCCTGGTTGTGCAACACTGCAGGTAGCAGGGCGCATTGAGATTGTTTGCAGGATGCCAGCAAGCTGCTTCCCGATTCCTCCTCCACCGGTCTCTGGGCGACTGCTGCCATGTGTAGAGACAGTACCTGCGAAGCCCTGTGGCCAGGAATGCCAAAGGCGTTCTCCACCACCTGCCTTGTCCTGGGACACCTGTAGTTTGAAGATCCTCTCTTCACGGGTGAGGCATCTGGAAAGTCTGTAAGGGGCTTCAAGTGAGGTAGGTTCCTGAGGGGAGAAAGGCGTCATCCCCCACGATGACAGTAGCACACCTTGTGTGTCATTGGGTTTAGAAAACCCATGTGATGTTCCGTTCAGCCCATCCTTGATGGGCATTGTATACCTGCGGCATCTGAAGCTTGAACCCGTTGCCTAAGGCATCAATGTAGGATGAACTTGTATTAGCATCAACCACTGGCAAAGGAGATGAACTAGAAAGAAAGCCCTTGTAGTTGAAATAAGTGACCTGAGTTGGTTGGAGCATTTGCAGGCCACGTGCCTTCCACTATTGGCTCCAAACAGATGGGCCGGAAAAGTTCCCACCTTCTGATAGCCACTCTTCTGCAACTTATCCTCCCCAGCCTTGTTCAGTAGTGGGGCACTAGGAGACTCCTCCACGTATTCTTCACATGAAATGCCTTACCACTTCTCTGGACCACAATGCTGATGACTGTATTGTGTGGCACCCTCCATGCATACTGCATGTATCTCGTATGCTGTTTCCAGAGGGGACAGGTGGCGCACAGAGTCAGATGCCACCTTCAGTCCATGGTCCAGGCTTGGGGGATGGAAGTTGGTGTTGCCTTGGTCCAAACCTGGGTCTCAGCGCTCCACAAAGTTCGTCAACAGGATTGGTGGCTCCTTCATGAAGTCGCGTGGAATGCACGAGGTGTCTTCATTTCTCAGCTCACCATCAGGCTTGTCATAGAGTTCCAAACTCCGCTCTTCTCCCTAATTCCATCAGTCAGACCCAGACATTTTCTTGGACGTTTCTGTTCTCTTTGCGTAGAAAAGGTGAACAGTGTTGAGAGGGGCTTGGTTTCTGGTGTTGAATTATGGCGGCTACCAAAGCGAGTGTTTGCGATGGATACATGGGCTTGGAGATCAATTTGGATGGCTGTGAAGGAGCAAGAAAAGGCATGAAGAGGTCTACACACCAGGCTAGCTGGACTGAAAAGTAGATCCAGGTTGATTTCCTCCCCCTTTTTTATAGGAAATGTCGGTTTTTCCACTAGCTGTCCTTCCAACATACTCTAGGCATTCCTCCTAGACATCCTAAAGTATCCGAGATACGTCCCATATACGAACGTTTTGTCCGTTTTACACTGCCTTTCATCCTTTCTATGTCCGTTGCTTTAACTAACGCCTGTGTGGACGTGATCTGCATACCTTTCCACTTCCCCCTCTTTCCGCTGTGAGCGGATGTGAGTTGCGCGGATGCCAGAGGATGCCGAGAGAGATACATGGACGTTGTAACGGGGATTGGTGACAAATGGCATGTAGAACGTTTGTTGTTCCGTAATGTCGCGGATGTAGATCGTTACACGGCGGGAAAGTTCATTCCGCCCTCAAAAAGTTTTGTGCAGCTCAAAACTTTCTTGAGCGGATGAAATAGCAGTAGACGATTTAGAGCGTATTCAAAGACGTACGCAGGTGAGGACACAACGGATGCATCCACGTTTTCCAATGGATGGCAGGATTTTTGTCCGATTTACATCCTCTTTGCAATCCGCTTGGTCAGTGTGACGGGCTCTTTTTAAGAACTGATTTACATTTCAATGATAAAGCAAACCCATGAAATCTTTTTGTAAAAATTTAATATTCTTTCTTATTTTTTATATTCTTTTAGCATAGAAATGTAATTAATGCTTAAAAGAATATTTAAAATAAACTCTTTTGAATCAGTTACTACCATTTCTGGCTCCAAACATTGTTCATTATTTTTTTAAAATTATCTGCGAATATATCATTACTACTTGATCACACAACTATTGTCAATCTAAATTATAACTGAAAAAATATTTTTAGAAACATATTTTTGAGAATTAAACTATGAGTTGTGAAAAAGATAACAATTCTATATTAGTTATTAACGTTCAAAACAAAATTCTGTGGAGTTTTAGTAGGACTTACTATCGAAGGATACTGAAGATTGTACTCTCCTCTATCTACGAGGTTAATTATAAATCAGTTGGTTTACACACCCTTATTATGACAGTAATTGGGACCATAATTCCATAGCTAAATGACAGCTGTTAAAGTGCAAAACACATGATGGTGCTTTCTTAGTAATTGGCAGTTCCAGCATTTCTTGGTTGCTATCATATAAATTGTGTAACACTGTTAAAACATTGGTTGCCATTCTGTCACCTCTTGCCGGCTTACCTAGCTGACTTTGCAAATATGATACTGTGACTGTATTGTATTACAAACTTTGTATTTACAAACTAGACACGAGGACCGATTGGAGCCAGTACCACTGTATCCAGCCGATTCAGTTTGTATTTCCAAAAAAAAAAATGGTCACTGAATTAGTGGTCTATTAATCAGGATTACCTGTATTCTATGCCATACTAAGCATTTTGTAAATCCTACGCTGCGTTGAATCAATAATGACCTGATTGTGCATTACCATTAAGCCTTTAAATTTCAAATAAAATAATGTCTTAAGTGTTATAGTGAACCCAATCTTAACAATTAAAAGAACCTTTTATATTTTGAGAGTTATTGAAGGAAAATATTAATTACTCTGACCTGACTTCTATTTTCAAAAGCTTGTATAGGTTATAACAAAATATAGTTTCTTGGGGCAGTACAGGAGGATTTTCGCCCTTTTTTTCTCCATCTATGGGAATATTCCATGTGAATTGATGCGGAAAAATTAGCCATGTGTACAAGATTTCTGGGATGTTCAAGCCCATATTTATTTTTAACCAAAACATTAAATAAACATTTCATTAGGCCAGCAGAGAGAAATTACACAGCATGACCCAGTATTTCTCAAAGAATTGTTGCTATGCTGCACATAGATCAACGGATACCTCAGAGAGAAGATGCCCTGACTTCGTTGGCCTTTCACAAGGCCTAAAGATCTGAACCTTCCCACCCACATTTGGGCGGGGGAGATGTTAAAATCAGTTCTCACTTCATAATTATTTTGCACATAATTTAAAGGGCAGGGGCTTTTCTGACCATGGCTTTTGATGTCAGGCAGTCTATTTTGAATTCACAGATTTTATGAACCATGTTAATTAATTTTCATAGTACATGGTGCTCAGAGTGTCTTTGCAAAACATGGGATTGACTACGGATTACCACAAATAAGAAATAAAATGACTTTGTACATGACGTATGACATTTCAAATGCAATCATTTGTCTAAAAAAATAAAAAGAAGGAATCAATCAATACTTCAATTTCAAAATTACTATTTCTTCGAGTGTATTATTGTCCATTATTTGTAAGAGATTTTTCTTATACTTAAATTACCCTGTATCTATTTCAGGACAGAAACTGACAAGCGTTATTAGTGATTCTCCAGCCAACATAATCATTAAATACGGAAAATGGAATAGGTGCCCTTTGGTATTACTTTCCATCTGACCTTCTGTAATTTAAACAAATTTTTCGAAGCCTTCTATTGTTTTACCAGAATGCCAGGGTTGCTTTGAAAGAGCCAAAGATGTTCTTCTCTTACTGTTACAAGTAATGAATGTGTAGCTTGGACAAAGTCCTGGAGCGAAGTGAACAAAAAAACTAAGTGGTGTGCTAGTGAAGTAGATTACAGTTAATGAGTATTTCAGACGAACAGTCCTATAAATACATTATTTAAAGTTACTAGCTCATGGACCACACATTTCTCTCTTTAATGTTCTGAAGAAAATCAATACGGAGGTCTGCGCCAAAGGAGGAGAATTAGGTGGCAATTCCCAGGTGTAATAATTTCCAATGCAAGTATTTCATCCATGGAATTAAAAAGGAACAAAATTATACTGATTTCCCAACAGGCAGAACAAATGTCTGTGCAAGGGAAAAGGCCTTGGCACGTCTATTCAGAGTGTCAAACTCACATTGTCGTCATCACTAAGACATATCCAGCTGGACTTTCTTCTCTTTCACTAAACTGGGTGTGGGATGAGCCAGACATGACACATCTGGCCTGTGGCCTGGGCAGTTTGACAGGCCCTGATCCACTTAGAAGGAAGCAGAGCAAAGTGGAAGCGCGTACCAACAATATCTGCCCCAAGACTCTTGTGGTCTAATGGCGATATGCAACTGTCTCAGCTGTCACACCTCTTACAAATTTCAGCTTGGCTAACCGATTTGGCTACAATTCTTAACTTAGACTCAGACTCAGGGATTACAATATATCACAGGGGCAACAACCACGTATGCCCTGCTATCTTCCTGCGCCATGCCTTATTCATCCGGATTACACATCGTCTATCTGCTGTGTATAGTGAGCCCTCCACACAACCGTGGTGTGCAACCGCATTTTCAGTAAAGGAATAATATATTATACTGTAGGCTGCTCGACAAGCGTGCATGTTCTGTTAAAATTAAAATAAAAACTGTATTTTGTTTTAATCAAGGAAACCCAACACACATGCCTAGACTTATATGACGAATGACATCACATCCTGACAACACGTGACATACCTAACCCAGCGCTGTCGCAGTTGTGAAGCAATTGTTCGAAATATATGCTGTACGCTCGTGCACTCTGTCTCAGAATGACATGTACTAGGAGTACAGCTATGATATGCGCCCTCTGCGAGCGTGACGACTATATCTAACATCTACTATTAGCACACATTCTCAATACTATTAATGCTAAATTAGTTTGTTCCCCCTCTCAGGGCGAGACAGAAGAAATCCTATCCCTTGCAGAAACCTGTGAAAATACTTTTTTCAGGCTCTGGAATTCATCCTGAAATTCAGGGAGAATGAATTCTTCCAAGTTTGGACCTGTATTGCCACATCCTCTGCACTTTTCATCACCATCCACCATTTGGTTCCTTGTTTCGTTCTAGCTGCACTCTGCGCAGGGGAGCGTCCATCTCCTTACCTCCTGGAGTGAATTCTGGCTCTCTGCGCTTAAAAAGTGCCTTCTGTGTCTTCGATGTACAACTTCCATACAAAGCTGGGGACTGGACAGTTTTACTATTAGGCCTTTTACCTTCTCTCTCCTGGAGCACTTTTAGCATGTATTCTTATTTCATCTTCTGGAAGTACAACCACAACCAAAGCCTTGATTCCTTTTTCAACATTTATCTTGTTTTCTTGTGGCTTCAGCCTTTGTCATTGTCTTCACTTTGAAACCTAAATTCATGGAAATCTGAATCAGGTAATCCTTGACTTATGACCATTCCATTAGCTACTGTTTTAAAGCTACGATGATACTAAAAAAAAGTTTATTGGCAACTAGGACGTATTACAATGCAGTATCCCATGTCACGTGATCAATCGGCATATCTTCCAACCAAGCTTCTGACAAGCAGAATCAAAGAAAGAACCATATTTGCCTTAACAAACATGATTCGTTAGTGACTGCAGTGATTTGGCTTAACATTAGCACCAAAAATCTCCAAATCAGTGTGGACTTCATTTCCTACGTTGTATTCTTTGGGGTGGAGAACCAACTGGCTGAAAGTATTTGTTACAAACTGCATAGGAATACACCTAGGATTAGCAAGTAACAAGCTTTTTAAAGTGCTTTAATTTAGTCCCCACAACATTATTTTGCAATGTTGTAATCCAGCCAACAGTGATTTAGTATTGTAAATTTAGTACAACGAGAAAGGACGATGAACAGGCGACAGGACTGTTACTAAAATAAAGTATATCCTTACAGTTATTTACCGCCCTTAAATTAAAATGTTCTTTCTTTAAATTACAGTTATATTATAACCAGTGCCTTATTGACACAAAACTGGATGAGCACATATTGTAACTTATTGGAATACAGAACACACGTCGGCAAAACGCGTACATAGAATCTCTGTCATGTCTCCCAGCCCTGTCATTCTACGCATGCTAGCCGCAGCTCCCTTTCCCGCACTCTCAACCCTCTACGGCATCGCCACTGCATATCGCGCGAACTAGGTACTCCGAATATTCTGCTGCTTATTTATCTCATGTATCTTACGCCCACAAACTCCCGAATACGAATTAGGCTCCCGATCAGCGTATAGCGACAACCTCACGACGCTCCAGAAATGACACAACTTCCGCGTCTTCTTGGGAGACAATCCCTATTTCCTGTCACACATGTCCATCTCAATCGCCTGTTTCCCTCCAAGGATACTCCTCTCGAGATAAAATACTACCTGTTCTAACATATGTTTAGACATATCCATAGGTGGGAAAATATACGCAAATACCAAATCGCTGCCTCGCAACATATCCTAAACGTGATGATCATTAAGTCAATAGCGACTAATCTAAAGATGTAACAGCATTCTGCGCAGTACGTCTCTTTGACCTCCCGTTGCAGTGCCTCAGCTGATAGCACAGACTCGCCTACTTGTGCGTCCGCATATCTCGCGCCGCCACATAGTATATGCGCAATACTACCTGTGTACTATGCGCGACCTTGCGTCAGTCGGCCTCCCCGTCATATCACCAATTTACACTTAATTGCGGAATTTATTAAGGCATCAATAAACATTGAACCTCCTTTGTGCACAGAGGTGACTTAACCATCTAGGAACACAACCTATGCGAAAGACAAAACCTAAAACCTTGATTTGTGCAAACTAGTGACACTCGGTGATATTGGCAATTATGTCACCATCATCTTTAACTTCCTTGCTATGGACAACAAGGAAATAGACAACAATCTGGATAAATTCTTTTGTTTTTAATTTGGTTCTCCAGAACACAAAATTTCCAAGCAATGTTGTATCTATTCATAAGATAAGAAGGACAGTTCATTTTTCATTGGTTCATTTTCCTTTCTTTCAGTCCATTTTTTTCCCTAAAAAGGAAAGAGGTTGGCATCAATATGTTTACCGTTATATTAACTTGAATTATACATTCCACACTTCCCCGTATTACGAAGTTGCAGCACTTCAAGCCGACAACCTAATTTAATTACTATTTTTTAGATCGATCCTTGGCGATAGAGCATCGAGTGGCGCAAAATGACATTTACCAACTTTCGGTTCCTGTGACCTAATATACCTTTGATACAACACAAATCATTCATATAAAGTCAACCACTCTGCGGCATGGTTTCCGATATCACGAGACATACATTATCCAGGTATTCTCTCACAATGCAGACTTCACGGTCATCAATACCTTATTATCTTTAATTTTTAATCTTTAAGGCGCACAAACTGTCCCTCTTGCTGGACTATTATTCTGGTAGCTACGCCTACTATTAATGCTGTTATGGAGGGATTCGAGTCCTAGGTTACTTTTATTCTCAGCAGAAGGTGCGACTATTCTGCATCTGATTTCTCTGTTTAGCCACTAACCAAATCTCCAGATATTGTAACTACATATAACATCAATACCTCCGCATTCTGTATTGCTGATAACTCCTCTGCAGCGCAGTGAACCTCTCAATGAGATACATAACAAATCATACTCTCTCTCTCAGAACACCCAGCGTGGCTCTGAGCGCGCGCATACCAAACAATGCCAATATATCTTTACAAATCCATCCTCGTAACTTCTGCGTGATGCTACTACATGATCTGTTCTCGTGCTATCCTGGTGTGCTCTATCGATTATATTCGCAAACCAGTCACAAAGATTGCAACACTAGTATAAGCCTAGATATCAAGACATGTAGGACTATTCTTCCAGAAGTCGGCCCTTCAGGCCACCCTCTCAGACGGGAGACTCGTGTGGCACATATACTAATAAACCAGTACATAAGCTTCAAGATGCGTTGTTCCGCGATTCATGTGATTGCAAACCTCTCTTCTTTTATAAGCGGCATACATATATAAGGTGAAGGTCTTCAACGTGTAACTACTATCTGTCAGGCGGACTGTGTTCTTAACCACTGAGCTCGCACAGTGCCTTGTGGGCCAGATGCGTCATGTGCAGGTACGCCTATCCCAGCGTCCGCAACATGAGAAATGTGCAAACGCATCACATCGATGGCAATGTGTATTGGTGAGTTGACACCCATGTACTATCTTGACCTTTCTTGACCCTCCCCCCTTGCAGAATGCCACTTGGAGCAACTGTGCAAACTCCGTAAAATGATAAATGAATTCACACTGAAACTCTTCGATGAACAGGGATGGCAATGAAGTCTGGATGCCCAGCCCCTCAGGCAGGATGGCCCTCCGCATTCCAGAGGGCCAAAGGGGAAGCAAAGTATGTCTCTGCATTCCTCTTGAATGTTTTGCTCAGGTGCATGATACGCAAAAACCTCCTCCTCTCCTAGCACACTTACCTCCTCTAGAGAATGCCTCATTTTCACTTGCAAGTTAGTTTGCTTTAGTTTGGGCAAAGATTTCAGTCTATACTAAGCGAACAACAAAAAGGAAACTACTCAGAAGTGTAACTCCCATGTGTCACTTCTGTTTGGCGCTTCTTCGGCCGACAGGACCAAAAAATTGCAGATTCTTATGTTGGTTTTGATCCCATGCCTCACCGCTGGAGTACCTGAGACCACCTGGATTGGGCCTGAAGCCACCCCGTAGACGGTCGGTAAAGGGGAACCATGCAGCAGGGTTGAGGAGACCAACATACTCTCCTCCTCGGCCTGCAATCATTATTCCTTTTCCCAAAGGCGGTGCAGTCGGTGGTCAAGAAATGGCCACCTCAAAGCAAAGAATCCGATCAGGACAGAATTGTTGTAGGAGAAGTTTAAAGGAGAAAGTTTACTTGACGGGGTTGAATGGAGAACATTCCCATTTAAAGGGTACCTGGTACCCTGAATTTTAAAGACTAATACTATTCCATAAAAAAGATTTTAAGCGAAAAAAAGGGGAAAGGGAAAGAAAAGAATTGCGCTTTTTCTTTGCCTCTCACACTGACAGTTCTTTAATTGACTTGCGAACGTTAAGAAGACAGCAAATTCAAATAAAAAATTATTATTAATCCACTTGACATTATAGGGCCATTTCTAGGTGAAACATAAAGTTGTTCAAAAGGGATAAGGATTCTTGGATAATTTAAAAAATTTTCTTTAAAACAAAGAAAGAAAGCAGTGTACGGGAAAACAAGAGGTGGCAATTTCGAAAATGGAGGAAGACCACCTGGAAAACTTTAAAAAACAAAAATCGATAGTGAACTTGTAACAAGGCTTACCCAAGAGGATCACATTGTAGCTGAAACTTCCTGTTACAAGGATAACAAAGCCCTGGTAACGAGAAAGTGAAAAAAGAAAACGAGCAAGAAACAGTTTGGATTTATTGGATGATTCCTGGAACTTTGGACGGGAGGATCTAATGAAACAAACAAAAAGCAAATTGAGGGTTGTTAACTTTTTAAGTAAATCGGTGCAATTTCACATTCCCTTTGGAAGCGAGTAAATAGTGAAACGTTTTAATAGGGCGAACAAACACAAGCGGCAAGCAACAAGACGGATAATAGCCGATCTTTGGGCTTTGTATTTCAATTTCTTTAAGAAAATGGAGATTCTTGAACTATGAAAAACAACAACGAAACGCTTGGCAGAACTCCAGAAGGGCGGAACAACGAATAGCGTGACGGCCATCTTTAATACCAAGCAATTTTATAGCAGGGTAAAAAAGGGAAAAGGGATCGGGTAAAGGGGGTTCAAAAACTTTCCAGCATTGCCAGCAACAAAGCAAAAAAACAGAGTTAATTTGAAAAGTATCATTAATATCAGGTAAAGAAGCAGAGGAGGGGATTACAGAAGGGATTAAAGTCACAGAAGGGAGAATTCAGATACGAGAAAGGGTAATAAAAAGTTGGCGAGGGGAGAAGTTCAGAGAAGGGAAGAGTGGAAAAGGAAAAAGAGCTACAAAGCGACAGAAACAAGATTAGCACTCATGGCAAAGCTACTAACACAGAATTAAAGGTATAAACCTATTTACAAGACACAGAACAATGGTTAAATTTAACTTCATGAAACAGAATTTGGCAAGGCGTGCATGTGATAGCTTGTTTATATGAGAAATTAGCAATAAGGGTTTATATATAAAACTATGTTAGATTGATCCAAAGTGATAGAAAAAAATTTTCTATGATGGTATAGTGGAATATTTATTTGTCAAGAGATAAGCTCTCAATGATTTAAAAAGAAAGTTTTAAAAAATTCTGAAAAGAAACATGGAAGACTCTTTTATCAGTTGACAAGATCAACTGAATAAAATTTAAATTTATGATTGCTTGTGTAATATCATATTGTTTGGTGTTTCTTTAAGACAGTAATAAAGTTAATATTACTTATACATTTAATATAGATGGAGGTAAGAATGATAGACAAACTGATATTACTAGGTTATGTTGTTAAAGAAATAGAAATTATTATCTATTAAAAGCATTATTTAATAATACATTGGCAGGAGTTGTTACCATGAATAGAATAATTATTCCAATTCTTACTTCTGTTATACACGTTATATAGATATAATATACATATATTCCTTTTTTCTTTTTAGAATTTAGTGTGTATTATGTAAGGGTTGTTATTTTTAATTTTAACGAAGCAGAATTCGATTGAACATAGCTAATGTGATTTAAATAGAGGTTAGGAAAACGAATCGATTTATAACTGTAAAGATGTAACTAAATTTTTTAAATAAGATTTGGGAAAAATTTGTTAGTTGCAGGAAAGATAACAAGAATTGTAAAAGACAGATGGAAGTATAAAAAACGATTGATTAGAAAGATTTTAAAAATTAGAAAAAGATATGTAATTGAATTAAGAAAGGAATGAGATAATTTAAAATAAGGCTATTGGAAGTAAAGAAAGGGAAAAGCGATTGAAAAAACTGTGAAAATAAGTGGTAAGATATGGATTAGAATGTATAAGATAAATATGTATTGAGTTTATGTCTGTATGGACAAGTGATAATCCGGGGGAACGCTGTTCTCAAAAAAAGGTATTTGATTTGTATTTTTTGTGAAAACTTAAATAAAACTTTTATTATAAGAAAAGAAGTCACTCCATGTGTTTTTCTTTGTTCTTGGTGGGTGGGCTGACATGAACAAAGTAAATGAGTAGGACCTGAAAAAAAGATGAATATCTGCAGGTGTCATTTGTACTACTTTTAAGAGATCTACTAAAGTCACCCTAACCAGTGTAAAAAAAAAAAATGCGTACAAGAGACCTAGAAGCATTTTCTCTCGCTCTAGCTGTATAACTTCCTAAGAGAAAAAAAAATCTGTTCTCTTTGGCATTTTGAATTGCTACACAGAAAACACACAAGCTGCCTAAACAACTCTTCCTTGATTTTTGCTGGAATTTAGGATATAGCTATTAACTGTCATAAAAATAAGCTTTCTGGGGTGACGTTTTTTTAAGAAATGCCAAGGTGTTAAATAATAAATATATTCAATACTCTTGTTTACACTTCCAAATTTAAAAAGCACGAATAAGCTTACCTTAATCTCAGTAACACAAGTCTGAAGGCAATTTATACACTTCACTTAACTCCTGAAGACATTATATAAAGCCCCTGTCACACAGCACCAACGG
>BHFT01078854.1:0-19292 GCA_004320025.1 Laticauda laticaudata
ACTGCATTTACTCCCTCTGTAAACTGTTTTCTTTAAGAGTTTGATTTCCAGCTGAGGATAATTGGACATTGGGGCCAAGTTGGAAGCATTAAAGGAACTTTATTCTATTTTTATGATTTGGTTATTTTTGTGTCACGTCCCGGGTCATCATAAACTCTGTGTTTATAGCAGAGGATGTTCAACAATGTATGACTGAAAACTACCTCTCTGAGAAAGACACACCTGTGGGATTTTATAGATGCCCAACATGGTTGACATCTGGATGGAGATGCTAGTCTCGGCCCCTTCCAGAATAGCCACTGTGTTTCTCTGCCTTTCATACCTATAGTTGGGCATGTGGGCCTCCCCATCAGAAAGCACGTCAAGCAAGGCCTCTGAAGCCATTTGTACACTGAAATAATTGTCATAGATATTACAACCCAGAGTGATGTTGGGTAAGAGATGGGAATCCTGGTTGATCTCTTGGATGGCAAAAAGGAAGGATAGCATTTTCCAGTACTCTGTCATTAGTATCCTGGAAGTAATGTATAAATACATTAGAACATTTTAGATAACATTATTACATGATAATATTAATATGCTGAAGTCCAAGAGTTCCTCTGAATGGATTACAGTATTCCTGAAAATATTGATTGCCCTCTCCCCTCTTTGGAAGAGCTTTATAGCTCCCGCTGCCTTAAGAAAGTTCAAAACATTCTCAAAGATTCATCTCATCCCGGGCACCCTTTTTTTTTTTTTAACTATTATCATCTGACAGATGGAACAGAATAATAAAAACAAGGACAAATAGGCTAAAAAAACAACTATCCCAAGCTCTGCTTGATTCTACTGTATAGTGCAGTGTTGGTACAGTGTTGGGGGTTTTCAATTTAATGTGTGGAGTGTGAAGGATGTGTGCTTGTGTGAAGGATGTGTGTTTATTTCCATGGTCATGATGTGCATTGAAGATGGTGTTTGGTTTCATTGTATGAGATGTAATGACAATAAAGTAAAGTAAACTAAACTAATTAACATGTCCAGACTCAGTTACATAGAAACACAGGAATACAATTAGCAGCTCTGATTGTTAACAAATCCTATATGTTATCAATTTCTGTATATGTTTTAATTTTGGACTTCCTTGAGTGGAGACATATTTATTTATTTATTTATTATTTATTTGTTTGTCAAACATGTACAAGATAACAAGTATAAGTACAAACATAAACAACAATAAAGGGAGTAAGTACAGATAAATGGGGACAGTAAAACAGGGACGGTAAGCACTGTTGCACTTATACACGCCCTCTTTAAGGACCTCTTAGGAATGGGGTGAGGTCCATAGTAGACAATTTGTTTGGTGGACAGATTGAAGCTGTGAGGGGTTTAGGCTGTAACAATGGAGTTGGGTGGGGGTTCTAGGCATTGAACAGTCTATTGCTGAAGTTGTATTTTCTGCATATCTTACATTGAAATCATTATAATTATTATGGCACCTGCCATCAATTAAAAATGAAACTCGTAAACTCTTGCAAAGTCAGTGATTCCTGAAGATTATCAGTGAATTTAGGCTCAGAAAAAAATAATCTGGAGGTTATCTCATTTTGAACATAGAGGAAACATTCCTGCATTTTTCTGTCCATCTTGATCTCTTTCTGGGACAAGGGAGCCACTACCTTCTTTTTTCCCTCCATAGTGTAGCTCTCTGTTCAAAGGATGTTAAGGAAATTGAGATGTGAATGAAAGTTAGCTAAAGCAAGAGATCAAGAGGACAATCCCTGTGAAGATAAGGAGGGAGCCTGTAATGCAGTGCAGGGAGATTGACTTACCCAGATAACTGACTTGAAGGACTTGTGTGAAAGCTTAAAAGTTGAAACCTACTTTTGGTTGCAGAGATGATGCCCCCAATTGAAAGCTCTCCTGGCCTGTAATGATTCTGTGGGTCCAGCTCATCTCTGTTCAAAGTCAGGAGGCACTTAGCTTGGAACATCCCCCAGATTGCCTGTGGCCACAAAAGCAGCAGAAGCAACAACACAACTTGAATTCTTGATTGAGTCTCCAGAACTATGTCACTTTTGCACAAAGAACACAAGATAAAAGTAGAAGAAAGCCAAACCTTCTTCTGAGGGAGACGTTTCAAAGCATTTCCTTAGCCAGATAATAAAGTCTTCCACATCTCAAGGACAGGGGACTAAGTGCAGCTCCTGACTGTTGTAAAAGACCTCCCAGTATTCTCTTTCTCCAGACCCAGTTATGCATTCACACCTTTCCAATACTATGAGCTCAGTCAACAAAACATCACTGTGGTATTGAGGTGAAAACATGTTATTGACATCTTGCTTTCAGATCTTCTGAAAGTGTGCAGAAAAATCTCTGGAGATATAGCATCAAGGGAGACAAATAATAAGCTACCATGATTTGGATAATGGCATGGAGGAGAGTCAGTCCAACTAATCAACTCCAAACCAATAAACTCCAAGACAAGCATTTCCTCAAAGTTACATTTTATTAGAGTTCTCACATTTGTACATCTGGGAAAACTCGAATCTGAGAGTTCTGGGTTTTTTTTCCCAAAAGAAAATCAAAGAACCATCCCTTGCACCAACCAGTCTATCACATGGTCCAATCAAAGATTGTCCCAACTGGAGACATTCCTCCAGACACTTCTCTCCAGGTGCAGGGCAACATGTCCTTGACTCTCTGAGAAAGGAATGTTGTTGTGTCTAGTCTTCCACCTCACTATGAAAACCCCCCTCCCAAATTCCCAGGCACTGAATGTGGCAGCTTCCAAATAAAATATGGCTTCCAAGGCTGACACCAACTCTTTGAACTCTGAATTAACAAGCATGTGTGTAAAGGGAAAACAATGTTATAAAAAGGAATAGTATAATATGTAAGATAATATGATGTAATGATATTATATAATTGAGCATAATAAAATGAATTGAATGTTCCCAGATTTGTTAAAACTTAGATTTGCTCGATAAGAACTATGTAAATTTATAGTTGAGTCTAATAATGATACAATAATAATACAATATAATATAATATGTATCGTTGACTTATGTAATATGAATGTAAGTTTGGAAGGGGAAGACTGTTGATGTTGTGACGTTACATGAAAGAAATGTACCAACCGACAGAATGTATTTTGGAAGATGGTTTTATGTTGATGTTTTATGTTTGTGTTTGTTAAAAATCTTTTACCAAAAAAAAAAAAACCAAGCATGTATGCAAAGGGAGAAGTCACAGATGGGACAGTGCTGGCTCTTCGGGTTTGTAGCAGAGATGAGCACCGCCCCTTAAAGCTGGAGATGACTTGCACATATTTACCTTTATTCTGTGCAAGACATAGGCAAGTTTCCCTCAAATACATTATGTTCATCCCTCATGCTTAGAGTCTTCATAGGCAAAAACCACAACCCCCTACATCATAGAATCACAGGGTCATTATTATAGAAATCTCAAAACAAACATTTTACAACTTTCAACAAAATTAATGAAACATCTCAGAGAGATGTTTCAAGGCGTTTCCTTGGAAAGATAATAAAGTCTTGCTCAAGCTTCACTTCTCAAAGAGAGAGGACTTGACTGTTCTAAAAGACCTCCAAGCTCTCTCTTTCTCCAGACCCAATCAAAACTATCAAGCAGATTCCTAGAGAGGAAGTTGTCCAACCAATGTTGAAAAGTTGTCCCAACCTTTTCCTGTACTGTGAAGAGATTCAGCATTCACAGAGACATACTATGATGTTCATACTATGATGTTTAAATCAAATTGACAAGAGACTTTATGAACAAAATCAGAGCTTGTTAATTGCATTTGCAAAGGCAGAATCATTCTGCCATTTTTCATAGGCAATCTTGAGAGTTTTATACATTTTCAAAATCCTTACCGAATTACCACCTCTTTTTCTTGTAAGCTAACTTATTGAGTGGGTAAAGGGTCTTATTCCCATAACTGCTTCCCCATCTGCTTATCAATTTCAAGTAATCTTCATCCTTCTTGGCATACTCTTTATCTTTTTGGCATACCCTTATTGCTAGCATTATTAATTTTAACATGACAACTGGACATCGTGACCCACCAACCATCCAATGGCCTGCCAAAATATGAACAGTATAACCACAATGTACAAAACAAAACTTGTTACTGCAAACTCTTTACATAATATCTTGCTTAATATTCCAGTAAATGTCTTAGCTTACACAGAGGTTAAAAATGGCATTATCTTAGCATCTTTAGCAACTATCTTTTATAAGGATAAAGTTCACCTATCACACATCCACACCTTGTTTCTGTTTTTGTTTTTCAAACTTATTCTCTTCAAGCAAACACAGATGTTCACCTGATATGAACATAGGCATACACAAGTACCATATTACCAGTAAGAGTAAGGTGACACAATCTCCCATCATTCATTTTCTTCAAATATTAAGTCTAATAATTTCAACATTAGTTTTTCCTTCAAATACATTTCATTTTGAAGATAATTAGAGTAAGAAACATGCCATACGTGGTCTCCTCAGATTTAATAAACAGTTTGAGGACACAGCAAAAATCACTGACTGAAGGCTGGAAGATACCATGGCTGATGTACATAACAATTTCTAGGAGGATAAAATCTGATCGTAAGAGTAAGGGAGAGACATTAAGAACAAAAAAGAAGGAATTTGAAAATTGAAAATTTAGGAACATCAACTTGGATCTATTAAATAAAACTTTTGAGAAGCAGTTCCATAACAATCACTTTCCCAATCTATTTTATCTTAAGATGTTCTTTTGTATTCAGCTTTGGCCTTAACACAATAATGTAGCATTTAGGGATGAAGATGCAAACCAACAGGCCAGCACTGGAAACCAAGATGGAGAAGACCTGCACAGCCACCATGTACTTCCCTTTGGTACTCAGGTAGGCAGGAATGAAAGACACCCAGACGCTGCAGAATACCAGCATGCTGAAGGTGATCAGTTTGGCTTCATTGAAAGCTCCAGGCAGATTCCTGGCCAGGAAAGCCATCGTGAAGCAACTGACAGCCAGGAAGCCCATGTAACCAAGAGCAAAATAAAACATAGTGACTGAGCCCTCACTGCATTTCAAAATAATCTCTTCAAGCTGAGAATGCATGTCAATCTCAAGAAAAGGGGGACAAGCTCCCAACCAAATGCTACCAATAACAATTTGGACACTTGAGCAAGATAAGACAATGGAGTTGGCCAAACTCTTCCCCAGCCATTTCTTCATCTTATTTCCTGGCTTGGCAGCCAAAAACGCCAACACCACTGTGATGGTTTTGGCTAGCACTGAAGAAATGGCAGCTGTGAAAATGGTGGTGAAGACCATTTGTTGGGAAAAGCACGTGGCTTGCATGGGTCGGCCAATGAATAGGAAGGAGGATAAGAAGGAAAGCAGAAGGGAACCCAGGAGAATGAAGGAAAGGTCTCGATTGTTGGCCTTCACAATTGGAGTTTCTCGGAATTTAATGAAGATTCCCAGCACAAAGCTTGTGATGAAGACCATGAACCCAGCAAAGGAAACCAGAAGAATCCCCAAATGTCCTTCATAAGACAAATAAGTTATAACTTTAGGAACACAGTGGTCTTTCTTCTCATTTGGGTGCTGATCATCTGGACACCTGGTGCACTTTTCTGCATCTAAAAAAAATAATAACATTAGCATATCTGCCACTGCCTCTATCCAGTATGTTCAGGAGTGGGATTCTACCGGTTCAGAGCAGTTCAGCAAACAGGTAGTTCCGGTGATCATTTGGCCCTGCCCACCTTCCCCTGTCCTATTCTGTCCTTTATTTCTGTCTTTTGCATGGCACAGCAGATTGCTGTGCCTCAGCTGTTATACTACAGGGCTTCAGTATAAGGTAAGTATTAGAGCTGAAAATAGGTGGTTCTGAAATGCTGCGCACGCATGCAGACCACACATGCATGTGCAAAGTGCACTCTCACTGGTTGTTATGCTGGTTGAATCCCACCCCTGAATATGTTTCTTAGGTGGAAGCTGAAAACCAGGAGACCCAAAGGCCATTTGTGTTGTGGTTCGCTGACAGCAGGTGCAGATGGCTGAGGTCTCAGAAAGCGAGGACTCAGATGAGGGGCCTGCATGTGATGCAGGGATAGGGCTAGGACCATCAGGGAGTGGAATGCTGCCTTCAGAGATTGTGGAGGCTGGCAGCAGTGATGAAGAGGTCCCCGAGGAGCCTGTGCCCAGTGCATGTGCATGCAGGACTGCTCAAAGGAAAGAGCAGCTGCAGTAGCACAGGTGACTCAGGAGTAAGGCTGCAAGGTCATGGCCCCTCTCTTAAGAGATAAAAGCCAGCTGAGAAACCACAGTTCTTTGCAGGAAGCAAAGACATTTTTGCACTCAAGCCTTGTGGACATTCAGAGTATCTTGGCCTGGTATTTGGAGACTCTTTGTGTTTGAAATATTTCTTAGTAACTTTATCTCGTGTTCTTGGCAGCTTTGCACAACCTTGGCAAGGCTCATTCTTATCAGAGACAATAAGTTTGAAATCACCTTTTAACTGTGAAGGAACAGAATTCTTAAAGAATCATTAAAAGGTTTTGCTGTTACCTCTGTTTGGTGTTTGTTTCCTTGGAACAAAGTTTGGGTCAGAACAATTTCTGATGGTGTATATGTGTATGTTCATATGGAGTGTGCAAAATATGCAGTGGAGATGGATGGGGAGATTTTCATTAACAAAGGAGATAGGGAGCTGATGAAGTGACTGATTTAATTGTGTGATTCTGCCATGGTGGTGGGGAATGGGTTTTTTTTTATGGGTTTTTATTATATGGGTTTCCTAAAAAAACATTAAGATGCTCAAAGTCACCTACTGTATGTGTGAGTTGGACAGCTATGTAAATTAAGTAAATAAATAAAATACTTGTTCTGCAGGAAATTTTAATTTTACTCATGCAGTAAAAATCATATCCAAGTAGAGATGAATTTTAAGCAGCTAAATTCTTTTAACATTGCAAAACTTTAATCCACAGAATCAGTGAATTTGAAATAAAGGATATCTTCCATGTTCTTATACCAGCTAATCTGAATTGGACCCAAGGTTGCTCTTTTCAAAAAACTGGTTTTTTTCTCTTGAAGACATTTCACTTCTCATCCAAGAAGCATCTTCAGTTCTGATGGAATGGTGAAGATACCCACCATTCCCCACTATTCAGTCAGAACTGAAGATGCTTCTAGGATGGGAAACAAAACATCTTCAACAGGAAAAAAACACAGAAAGTCCACTTGCCTTTGGAAAAACTACCTGTGGGACAACCATGACATCCATTTGAATTAGAGGTTATTAAGCAGGGTTGTTGTGTTTTTTTTTTAAAGTGTAATCCCTTTAATAGCTGCATTTCACCTTCAAAGTGTTTTGCCTAGTGTGCTTTTGCTGGTTTTACTCTCCTTATAAGATATTTTCATTTATTTGTTTGTTTGTTTGTTCGTTCATTCATTCATTCATTCATTTATTCATTTATTTGATTTGTCAATTGCTTACCAGATAACAGGTATAAGTATAAACATGAGTAAGAATACAGGAAATAGGTATGCATAAATGTGGACAATAGGACAGGGATGGTAGGCACAACTGTATGCTTATGCACGCCCCTTACAGACCTCTTAGGAATAGGATGAGGTCAATAGTCGATAGTCTGAGGTTAAAGGACTGGGGGTTAGAGGATGTAAAAACAGAGTCAGATAGTGCATTCCAGGCATTGACCATTCTGTTGCTGAAGTTGTACTTTCTGCAATCAAGCTTGGAGCGGCTTACATTGAGTTTGTATCTGTTTGTGCTCTTGTATTGTTGCAACTGAAGCTGAAGTAGTCATTGACTGGTAGGACATTGTAGCAGATAATTTTGTGTGCTACACTTAAATCTAACCAAAGGCGGTGTAGTTCAAGGTCATCAAAGCCCCAAATCTCAAACTGGTGGTGTAGGGTATTCAGTTGCGAGTAGAGGAGAGTAGTACTCTTCTTGTGAAATACTTCTATTTCAGATAATTGAGGTCAACCATTTGCCAACTATGTTATTCCTGATTGATGGCCATTATAGAATCATAGCATTGTACAGTACTTTGACTTAAATAATTTTTAAAATCAAAATAATTTGTTTGGAACAAGAGGATAAATTACTTCTTCCTTTAGAGATATCCATAAAAATAACAAAGGAGAGACTTCTGGTTTGCAGGGTTTTGGTGGCAGGCAGGAATTCACGATCATGCATGGTTTCTGCCTGGGCATGCTGCCGGAGAGCCCCGAGCCAGCTGGCTTCGGGGCTAAGCCACCCCGCAGAGGTCAGTGAAGACAGGGGAGATTCCAACAGGGTTGAGGAAAGCCACATCTTTCCTCCCCAGCTGGCTAAACTCCCTTTCCCGAAGGCAGTAGAGCAGCAGTCAGAAATGGCCACCTCAAAGAAGCCCTCATCTGGAAAAGAATGTGCAGGAGAAAGAAAGCGCTGAAGTGAAAGTTTTGGCTGACCAGGATAAGAAACAACAATTAAGGCATCCTGGAAGTCAAATTTTAAAAAAGGATACATCGCTCCCAAAGAAGATTCAGAAGCAGTGAATGAAAGTGAAAAGGGAAAAAAATATTTCACTCTCCTTCCTTACGTTGACAGCGAACAGAGATGAATGAGAAATCAGAAAAATCTGCTTTGGCATCAACAGGTATTTAAGCTGGAAAATTTAATACCAAGGGGATAATAAAGATTTCTGAATATAAAAGGGAAAAAAAAAGAGAAGGATTATTATTATTATTTTTTGCTGTAAGTGGAAAGGGAGAGGAAGAGAGTCTAATTTTTTTTTCTTGAATTATCTCTGAGATAACAAAAAAAAATATGGGTTCCTAAACATTACTATGTTTTGTAATGCTGTTATGTAACCTTCAGCCTGCTGTGAGTTACAATGTTTAATACTTCTGAAATGTTTCAATATTTATTTATTTATTTATTTATTTATATTGCCGCCTATTCACCCATGGTGAATAGTCACCCATGGTGACTCAAGGCATCTTACACAATGTAAAATCATGTTTAAAACAAAAAATAAAAATAAAAACAATAAGAACTAACAAAAAGAATCAAATAAATTAGTAAAGTACAATAGAACAAAATTTGGGGAAAAATATTTTCATATTGTAGTATTTGATCTATGTCCCAGAATTCCTACATACTCTAGTTCCTTTCCAGACTAGGTCAGGCTGACTTTAATGAAGCCTATTTATTCATTCAAACAATAAAACATACAACCATATATGCCTTGAAAATAACAGTAAACAGCCATTTTAATATAGAAATCCCACATTCTCTAGGCCATTGGGAAACTAGAAGTAAACATACGAAATATTACATAAGTATTAAATATTTTTTAAAGTAAACTTTCCATGTTTACTTTATTTTCCATCAGACTGTTCAAATCACTAAAGAAAGAAAGCAAAGAGGAATGTTATGAAAAAGCCAGGGTTTCTTTTCTTTTTTCAGCATACATGTCACTTTTTATTTTAAGATACTTATGGGTGAGACCTCATGATAGCTTCTCAGGTCAGAGGGTGGAGCTGAATGTGAAAGTAGAGAATAGAATCATATAACAGTCTTTCAAGGTTGGTTGACCAAGCTCTAAAAGTTGGCTGGCCAGTTGATGGATTCATGTTTTATGCTGACACAATATGCAATGAGATCCAATTTCTTGACTGTTTCTGAGAGAAGCATCACTTCCAGAATCTCCACATACACACCCAGGACAAGCACTCTGATTTTTACATCCAGGGAATAGTGCTGGTTTGTTGGTAAGCTTAGAGGAAATGTTGTATCTTCTGAAGATGGAAAATCAAAGAAGTTTACAGATGGGAGGAGTAGCAAATTATTTTATAGGGGGATCTGAAATAACTATAATCAATAGAAAATAAATATTAAATATATTGCATTAGATGCAATTAATTAATGCTGGGGATTAAGTAATCTCAGTATTAAATTGCATGCACAATCCTTTGAAACTACTCTAAATAAATAAATAATTAAGTGTGTACTTATGCCTTAGATCTAATATCAAATTGCTTTTGAAAGTCTCGTTTTTATATGTGGTTCTCAAAAGACACTTGAGAACAGATTCAATGGCTATAATGAAAAGATGAGCAGTGAGGGATCAGCTCCTCAGAACTCCTCTCTGGATCAAGGAAAGGATTATGTTTGTCCATGCATTTGCTCTATACAGAGGCTTCCCACAAAAAAGATCATAAAACTCCAGTGGGTTTGAAAGGTTGGGAGCTGGAGGAAAATTATTCTGCCTCAGCTGCGGTTCAGTGCCTTCATTTAGATACTGGATTTGCCCATTTCCTTTCTTAAGCACCTCAGGATTTATCTTTGTTACTGATTTTTTGAAAGTTAAGAAATATCTGAAGTTTATATTTACAGATTAATAAGAAAAATTTTGATTTTTGAAAAACAGTCAACAATCTAGTCTCACTTTTGGGAGCCGAATGGACTTGAAAAATATTTCCTCTGAGTTGTTTAAAATTGTAACATGTAACAAAGTTGGAGGGGACCTTGGAAGTCTTCTAGTCAAATCCCCTGCTCAAGCAGGAAACCCTATATCATTTCAAGAATATCGCTGTCCAACCTCTTCTTTAAAATCTCCAGGGTTGGAGCAATTTCTGGAGGCAAGTTGCTCCAACCCTGATTAATTGTTCTTTCAGAAAATTTCTCCTTAGTTCTAGGTTGGTTCTCTCCTTGATTAGTTTCCATCCATTGCTTCTTGTTTATCATCAAGTACTTTGGAGAATAGATTGACCCCCTCTTCTTTGTAGCAGCCCCTTAGATATTGGGATATTTTATAAAATTATTTATGAGGATTTTGAAATTAATTGTAAGAAATCCTTCAGTGGGAAGATTTTGCTAGCTGGAAAATAAGCATATGATAAGATGGAACTCTGAAGTTTGATTAGAGGAACCGGAAAGAACTATCAAATAATTCAAGGAAAAGAAAGCCATTAATACAATGGGACAGTATTATTTGACTACAAAATAAATTAAGACTAAGTAAGAACAATGAACTCAGAAATTACATTCAAGATTGTCTGCCACTATAAAAAATGGATTTAACAGAAGCTACAGAAGAGGGATAGATTTTATTGGACAAAATAGAGACTGAGGCTGACTCCAATGTGAATTTGAAAATGGGATGTTTTAAAAATGCTAGACTTCAAGAGAGATGGGGGAAAGATAGCAATAGCAATTAGACTTATATACCATTTTATGTTGCTTTGCAGCCCTCTTTAATCAGTTTATAGTTTCAAAATATTGTCCCCAACAATTTGGGTCCTCATCTTAACCACCTTGGAAGGATGGAAGGCTGAGTCAATCTTGAGCCTCGTAGGATTTGAACTGCCAATTTGCAGGCAGCCGGAAGGCAGCAGAAATAGCCTGCAGTACTGCACCACTGTGCCATCTTAGAAAGATGGTGTGGCTTTGAAAATGCCGGATTATAAGAGGGAAAAAGATGCCACAATTGATTCAACAATGAAACCAGCTGATGTCTTAATAACTAAGGAGGACATATGAATAATAAATCAGAAGAATGATTTGGAAAGCTTTCTTATATTGGATTTACATAGTGAAGCTGTTCCTGAGAGGAGAGAAAAAGAAAATGATAAGAAACTAACACGAGACATACTTTGATTAACTGATGGGGTGTGTGTGCGTGTGTGTGTGTGTGTGTGTGCACATGCGTACATGCATGTGGTTTTTGGCAGCTATTAATGGAACTTTAAAAAAAAAACATCAGGAAAATGCACACACACCCACACACACACACACACAATTTTTATTACCTTTATAAAGATAGTTATTATATTTATATTTGTAAATTATAGGACTTCTTATAAAACGTCTGTGAATACTGTGGAAAGCCAAGAAATGAAATTGATGGCTTATTGAACCAATCAATCCAGAGTTTTCACTTGAGGAATTCATTACAAAACCCATATTATCCTACTTCAGATACATTATGCAATGAACTAGTTTTCTGGAGAAAGCTCTAATGCTGAGAAAGATGAAAGGAAAGAGGAGAAGAGAATGAATTCAGTTATGGTGGTAATGAGTGCACCATTGGAAAACTGAAGGAGCAGGTTAGGGATAGATTGTCATGGCCAAAATCGATCTATGCAGTCACTAGGACTTGATAAGCAATCAAACCAATTTAAGGTTAGAAAATCTATCCAAAGTAACTTCTTGAATGCAAAGTACAATAGATGCTTTAGTTTTCTATTCACTGGGCACACTGTTATATGAAGCCTCGGCACAAATTATTTTTACAAACATTTTTAAAACATGCTTTGCTTATTAATCTGTAAAAATCATTGTATGGTTTGCCTAGAAATTCCTAAACTTGGGCGAAAAAGAACATTTCTGATGTTTACAAAAGTTCAAGCTTCCAAAATATCACATCTCTATGCTTAATGTGGGTAAAATAGAAATGATTAATGAGCCATATGCATCAATTAATGCTGCATGAACTATGCGTATGGAAATAATTATTTGTATGCAAATCTAAGCTGACTCTAAAAATCAGCAACAGCAGCCTTCACAAATAATTTGAATGTCACATTGTTAAACTAGAAAAGAGGCATCATGAGTATGTCAGCATGCTGCATGGTCTCTGAGTTGATTGAATAACAACTTTAATTTATAAACTTCTAAGGTAGTCTCTGGATTAGAGATTAATTTGCATGGTATAGCAGGAACTTGCTTGGGGTAAATCAGTTTTGCTGGCAGTTAAGACATATTGAACAGACTGTGTCCATATTGGTGGGGAGTATCTTTTCTATTTATAAAGAAGGCTGCATATGCTAAGGCACAATTAATATAATTTGAAGGATCCATTTTTTTAAAGTATCAAGAAGTTAGGGTTAAGGTTAGGGTTAGGAATATGATATTGCAATCCTCTAATAGAGGATCTTCCTCTTGTTTGAACTGGAGATGGAGCCAGTAAACTCACTGAGTAGTGAGAACAATCAGCGATATATCATGGTTTGCTTAAAAACAAAACCTTGGTGAAATCACATTGTTCTCTCCTCCAAGAGAGCTTTCAATGGATATAAATATGAGTAACAAATTCAAGGAAGTATAGATCTAAAGAAGCAAATGAATACATCGACATGTATTAACATTTATTGAGAAAGAGAGAGAGAGAGAGAGTATCAAAGGAGATCAAGAGTACAAACTTCAGAGATCTGAGAGAGAATCAATGGAAGGATAATGAATCCTCCTTTCAAGTTGTGGAAATAATATTAGGTTGAAATAAAAAGGTACTTTTGAAGAAAACCATGTGAGAGTGACATTGGGGAAGAAAAAAAATTAGAAGTTATGAATTAAGCAATTACCATTTTTAGCAGAGAAAATCTGAAGCTTGAAATGCTTGGTATACATTCTCCTTATTTTGGTGAATTGGGTAAATCCATGCAATCAACTAAATTGAACACATTTAATTCCCACCCATCTATCATGGATGGAATATCAGTTCAATACTTTGGACAGTTAGTTTTAAATAATGTAGGATGAGCTAATATGAAAATTGCACAAATAAAAAAATATAACATACAGCTTATTTAGCAAAACATTTAATGTGTAGTATTACTTCTTCATAAGAATTCACATAAACATGCAACACCATTAAAATAAGTTGCAAGTATGCAACATGTTATCTTTAGAACATTTATGTCTACTTGCCAACTAATTTCAATTCTGAGAAAAGTTAAAAAAATGATTTAAAAACTTCATTGATATTGGAAGTATCTTCATGATTCAAAATCAACCTAAATAAGATTTTAGATTTTAAAAACTTTGTGCAGCCTTGATTAGTATGAACTCTGACTTAAAGATGAATACAACATATTTAGTTTCATCTCTTGTAATAAAGAATGTCATGGGGTAGGTATATTCAGAGCTTGGTGAAAAATTCAGTTGTTTTTATTCTTAGAAGATCATCTTTTTAGATGTGAATTAATAAAGAAATTCTCCTCACATACGTACTAGTCGTTTCTGGCTCTCAGGGGCAGTGCTCCTCTCCATTATAAAGCCGAAGAGCCAGTGCTGTCTGAAGATGACTCCAGTCATGTGGCTGGCATGACTAAATGCTGAAGACGCATGGAATACTGTTATCTTCCCACCAAAATGGTCACTATTTTTCTACTTGCATTTTTACATGCTTTCGAACTGCTAGGTTGGCAGAAGCTGGGAGAAGTAATGGGAGCTCAGTCCATTACGTGGTGCTAGGGATTTGAACTGCCCAACCACTGATCTTTCTGATTAACAGTCTCAGTGTCTTAGCCACTGAGCCACTGCGTCCCTAAGAGTAGTGCTTATAAAAACAAAAGCTTGGCAAATTTCTTGACACAATTGCCAAACTGTAGATTGGGGTTCTGAATACCATAGTAACCTATACCACATTTAGTTGATAAGGAAGTTAATGTTTTGTGGTATACATTCTCATCAATGAGTCGTGAGTCTTTTTTGTTGTGAATAATAATGGTCATTCACTTCTAATGCATTAGATTAGAATTATAATGAAGAGCTAGAGAAAAAATAAAATAGCACTCAAAATTGCAATGTAACCTATAACAAAATGATTTAATTGGTAACACATTGTAGCAGGCCAGCCAATCACAGGGTCTAGAATTCTTATTCCCTTATTGGCTCTGTTCCAGATATAGAATCCATCCAGACTATTTCGTGATGGAACAATATTATCACTATTTTGGATAGATGTGGATGTCTTCAAGATAGCTTTGACTTCTGGCAATTTTAAGGACTAGTCCTTGCAGCTTTTTTGCCAAGAATTTTTGAAGGGATTTGCTACTGACTGCTTCTAGGGCTGGCAGAGAGATGTTGGTCAAAGTCACCCTGCTGGCTTTGTGCCCAAAGTAATACTAAAATGGATGGTTTCCTGATTTTTAGATTGGTCCCTTAACTGTCACACCAAACTGGATGGGATTAAATTAGTTGGTACAGATCATCTAAATTGGAAGGCTCAATAGTAGAAAACTGCATTCAATTTTTAAGCATCTGCTGTGTAAAATTAGTACCTCTTTCTTCCTAACAACAGACACAGTCTTGAGCATGATTGCCTGTTTTGTTGTTTTCATCCATTTGCCCATGATTAGAACTTGACTAAAATCCTTGTCATTTGCCACAAGTCCTACATACTCAGGAATACTTACTCATATTTGTAAACATAGATGTATTTGCTATTTTACATGTAAATATTTCACTTCAATGTTCATTTTGATCAAACAAAAGCAAGACATTTAAAATTTCCATGTATTAAGTATACAATGAATTAATAACAAATATGTATAGAAATATGATTATAAAATTCATTTATTTATAAAATTTGTTTGCTGCCCATCTTGTCACACAATGACTCTGGTCAGTTTACAACATTAAAGAAAACATCATTGCTATGTCAGGTAAACATAGCATTATTGCTATGAATTGAAAGGGACCAAAGAATTTTGAGTCAGTGGCAAATAAGACCAGATAGGTCTGTTGTATTATTTCTAGTTTTTTTATTTATTTAAATGTAAGAAATAGTAGGCTACAAAGGAATTTTGTTGTTTATAACATTCCAATTCTGTCTCAGATACCAGCACTTAAAAATAAAAACTGCATATTTCATTGGTGATAACCGAATATTTGAAGTTTAAGAAGTGGGGATGCATTTTTGGTAAATAGTTAATCCAAGGAAGATTGATTGTCCATTACTCCCATAGCATTAAAAAAGTTAACATTAAAAGTAGGGCAGAAGAGCATAAATCCTAGCAATTGTCCAGACACCTAGACTTAAAAAAAAACAAAAACATTAAATGCACGACCTTATTGATCCAATCATTTTTTCTTTCTTCAAGAAGCACATTTGTTTTACTAAAATCCCTAACTCTATTCATTGAAATGAACAACTAGTGTTGTGAAGAAGAGTAAGGCAATCTTGTTTTTTGTATTTATCTTTGAAAATGCTGTTCAGGAGTAGCTGGCATTTTGACAACCCCACTGTCCAGACTGATCCACACCAAACTGAAACCTCATTTACGAGAAGCCAAGTGGATCCAAAATTGCTCTAAAAGCTTTCAGCTCTGGAGATTCAATCAATTGTATGGCTTAATAAGGATCAATGAATAAAATGAATTTGGTCAGTCTCAGCACAGTTGTTTGTAGCTTTCTACCAAAGCACATATCTAGCTTTTCAATTACTTTTGGCAGCCACTGTTTGCCTGGAAAATTAGATATAGAACAAGTGGGACAGTAACAGGTAAAACAATTCATTGGCACAAAATATTTCGTTAGGACTCTTAAGCTCATTGATCTAATTTAGATCAATTTAGCTACTAATTTAGCTACTAATTTAATCACATTTAAAAGATGTAAATAGAAAATTGTTCCAAAAGTCAAATATATTTACCAATGTATTTGCTTGGGTTTGTAAAGAGAAGAGCAGTAATATTTTTCTTTGACCATTTTAAACAGTTTCTATAAATGTGAGACATTTGAAGAAAAAAGCATTATAATCCCTAATATTTTTTTAAAAAAATAACAACCTTAAAATATAATATTGACTGCAATTTTAAGGTCTTACATCTCAATTTTGTTCATGTGCTTCAATATTCATTGAGAACTAAAATTTCATAAACAAGATTATTTTACTTTCTTCATTCATGCACCAATCTTATTATTTGCAACTTCCTAGCCTGACTCTTCCCTTTACTAAAAACAAAAGGAAGGATTTTGATTTTGTTCTATCTCACTTCCAGCTTTTCCTTCCCATTTTCAACATTCTTGCTGCAATGAATATGAAAACATTTCACAACACTAGAACATTTTTTTTCAGAATTGCTGGATTAGTATACAGCCAACAGAATTTGCCATATTTTTCTATCTACCAAACTTTTTCAGGATGACCATGGCATGAAGCAAATGAAATTCAGGAAGTGCCCAAAGACACTGGACTCTGCACAATATGATACCAGTCCAGAGCTTTCCATACAATGTAAAGTAGGGTAGAGGAATTTTTCCACATGTGTTTTTGTGGCTTCTCATTCTGTTTTGTCTTTCAGTTTAATTACACAATCATATATCCAGCAGGGTGCAGCCTCTTGTGTTTCCCAACCTTTGACTCTAAGGGAAATTCCTCAGTTTGGCTTTTTCATCAGTCTTGCCAATGAAAAATTGCTGAAGAATTTATCTTGGAGAAATTAAAAGGACTGGTTTTTCTGCTTGAAAATTTGATAGACAATTGACAAAGTCATTTGGCTCTGTGGAAACAAATCTGTACACAAAAATACAAGCATGCAACCAACAAGGAAGGAAGGAATGCTATAGCCACTGCCACAAATACCGCGCTACAGTTCTTTATCTGGAGATGCAACTCTGATTTATCCTACTATCAAGTCTGTTGTAAATAATTCCCAATCACTTGATTACTTCTCGAACTAGATAAACTGTAACATAAATTTAATCTTCCCACAGAAGTAAGTACTGCAGCCATTTGCAGTACTGCAGTCACGAAAAAATAGAGAATCTTTCAAATGTCAGTACTAAAGCTGATTCTACATGTTGATTATTATTCAATTATTCTGAAGTGTTACTTAAAAGTTGTCATGGTTATTTCAAGGAGACTTTCTTCCAAGCAATATACTTAGAAGTGCTTGAATAAATTTGAGGATCAACTAAATTTCAGCCTTCTTGATTCAGGTATTGTTTATTCTGTACTAGTGTATTTTATTTTCGAGAATCTCTTAGAATAAGTACTATGTATTGAACAAATGTATTTAAATATTTAATATATATATGCTGATACTCTTGCAATAAAAATATGGAAACCAAAAAACAGGATTAAATTAAGACAACAGCACAGATGTATTTCAAAGGAAACAAAAGGAAACTGAGCTGTTATATGGAGAAAGTATACATTATAGAAAAATATTTATTTTGTTTCACCATGTGTTTAATGGAGCAGTTCTATTTGGCTCTTATCCAGTATATAAATAAGGCATTATTTCTTTTGATAGTTTTGAGAAAGGAATTAGATATCTTCTTTTTTAAATATAGAAACTATTTAATGAAACTAAGGATTTAAAGCACCATTTACCTAAATTCAGTTTTTGTTGAAGAGGATAACATTGATCTCTGAATGGAAGATATGCCACGAATAGTTTTAACTGTGAACCTGCTTAATTTCAAAATCAGAGAAGTATTTTGTGCATTTCTCTTTATTTGCTCTCCAGGTTGATAGCTATCTGCATATTTTGAGTAAGTAATTTCTATACTTTATGAACTATGTTTAGTTAAATATGTTCTACCATTTATTTGCGACAATTTGCTAATCAAGGAAACATTATTTGCAACCAACACTTTAAGATCACGATAGTTAAACATTTCTTTATAGCTATACTTCTTTCCTCCTCTCACAGGTCCAGTACTTATTTCCTTGATTATTTTCAGTTTTTGGAGCCTAAGAGCCTGAATAAAGAGCTAGGAGAAATTTTATCAATCGTACCGATAACTTCATTGCTTTGGGACTTGATAAAAGGCTGGCTGAAATTAAGGAGATAACTGCTAGCAAGGCAAGCTACTACATATAAACTGGCAGCAACTTCTACATTCATTCACACTGATGTATGATTACCTAGTTCCATTATGAGATGTATGAAAGCAAACAACCAAGCTCTGAGAGCCTCAAGAAGTGTTCTTCACTGAAGCAGAGAATATGCAATCCACCTATCCAAAATGATAGAGCCAAAATCTCCTATTCTTTTTATAATACAATTGCTCTTCCTTCCTAGAGTGTCTCTAGTTATACTTTTAACATCATATAAGCTCCACATAAAATGCTATCTACTTTGGCCCAAACTGGAGTTGTATTATGCAGATATCTAAGGCCCTCATACAAAAGTCAAACTTTTTTGTTTAGCCTGGCAGGTAGAATCCTTCTCACATAAATATTGATTGATTGCTGATCTTAAGCCCCTGTCACACTGCACCAACGGATGCAAAGAGAATGTAAAAAAGACAAAAAAAGCTTGCCATCCATTGGTTAACGCGATGTACTCACTGCCTCCATTTTGCTTCCCCTCTATCCGTCCAGCATCCGTCTATTGATGTTTCATCCACTCAGAAAGTTTTGAGCTGCCCAAAACTTTTGCGCGGAAAATGCATCCAATTTGTCCGTTCTGCATCCGCTACGCATCCGTTCTGCATCCGTTACGCATCCGTTACGCATCCGCTATATCCACTAGGCATCCGCTGTGCAT
>BHFT01078862.1:0-10278 GCA_004320025.1 Laticauda laticaudata
AAAAGACCTGAAAGCATGAATAGAAGAGATGATTCCACCAGACTGTCAATCATTTGGAAGCCTGCACTCTCAAATGCCAAAATGCTTCCAATTTTACGCGGGAGAAAACCCGAATAACCAAAGATCCTAATCCCTAAGAACCAAAGATTCCTAATTTCATTACAATTAGTAATAACAAAAAGCATCAAAAAGGTATATGATAACACTAAATGTTAAAAATAAATAATCAGTTAATCTTCAAAATATTCAAAAATATTCAAAAGCCTTTATCACAGAAAAAAACACCAAGATTTAGTAAAGATTATCCCTGAAAGCATGTTAAATATCAATGTTTTATTGGTATGAACTGGAGTTACATCCAAGCAAAACTTAACTTGCAGCCTTGAAATAATTCAATGGAATTATTCAATTGAATTTCCTTTGGTAACTGATATAATTACATTATGGATCTAATTCAGTAGGCTTTTAGTCCTTCAGCTTTACAAATAGCCCTGGGTTCTTAAAAGTTGTAAAATGCCAGTATGTGTTTTTTTCACCCCTAAAAGCCTAGAATTGTCAGTATATCAATTTAAGCACAATCTTTTGATCTGTCATCTTTTGTCCATTAGCAAGTTCACAGGCATCTCAAGCTGAGAGTCAATACAGGCATAAGAACATAGGATCAGGAAAATGGATATTAGTTTCTTCCTTTTCACAGTCCTATTTTATTTTCCATGAGGTCAACCGCAAAAGCTTTGCTATTTTGTTTTCTTCCTACCTTTGAAGGAAAATAAATCATTAAGAAGACTCCATAAGTCAACCTGATTCACTGCCTGACAATTTTATCTCCTTCCCTAACATGGAAGCAATAATGTGAGATATCAATTACTCCAAGAATCTTCCTTCTTGAACTTTTGTTGACTATACTGAAATGGAAGTGATGGCATTCTGTCTTCTCAGTCAAAGCTCAAGAGATACCTTTGTTTTCTGGCCTCCTCTAGACAACAAAGCTAAGGCAGAGCCACAGACATTTCACTTCCAGTCTGCAAAGCACATATTGATGTAAAACTCTGAAAAGTTAAAGATCAATACTTGATTTTGTTTTTGTCAGTATTGGCAGAATTTTTTCCTATATTAAGGGCTGGTTTCTTTAGAGGAAGCTACAAATGAGCAAAACTTGGGGTAAGAGTGGGAAGGAACTAACCAGCTTTGCAGAAAGAAAAGTTGAAAAAAATTAAATGTAAGTTTTGTGTTGACATAATCCAGGTTAAATCTAAAGAAGAAAAATACTTACTTTTGTCAAATGAGAGGCTATTTTGTCACTCAGAGAATGTCACATCAATTGTAAAGCCATCAGCCTCCAGGCTTGTTGGTGATTGCTTCATATTTACTGTTAGTCCAGCAATGGAGATGGTACTTTTACAGTCTTTGGACATACTAGAGAGTATGACATTTAAAGTGTTGATTTTTGCAGCACTTATGTTAATTGTTGTAATTTTCCTGATGAACCACCATTCTGGTTGCCTGATGCAGCCAAGATAGTTTTACATTTTCTATGCAGGCCTTCTTGCCATTTGGTCTGTGTAGTGTCAGCTTCGAGTGCTACTGAAAGCAGACAAAATTGCAAGCAAATTGCATCAGATTGCCAACATTGTGAAAAGGTAAATTGCTTGCAAATCTATTTAAACCACTGCCCTATTTTCATCAGCTTCAGTACTTGGTATTCATGATTGCTTAATTGGCGACCTTTCCTATTGTGTAGTGCTTTATGGTGTAATGGAAAGCGATCTTTACCAAACCAATTACCCTTTTTTTCTCAGCACTACATTATTGCTGTGATTGCAACTGCCAGTCCTTTGTAAATGAACTTTCTGATTTCAATGATGTTTTTAAAATGTAAGATAGAAAAAAGTGGCATTCATATTGTGTGATGTTCTATTTTGAAGCCTCTTTGTAGTTACCATTGTCTGGGAAAATGGACTGAAGGGTTACACAGTACCTACAAATATCCATGTAACTATTATTAATATTATTATAATGTCTTCCTTTGTACTGCAGCTCAATTAGGAAAGGATAGGAGAAATATTTTGTCACTCTGTCAAGTGCACAGGAAGTACTTTTGAGGCTTCTTTTTGACATGTACATTCTCTACTAATAATACAAGATTCCTCTTCAAGGAATGAGAATAAATCTACAGAATCTATGGTCCATTTAAATTAAATTAATAATAAATAAATAAATAAATAGGGTATTTTTTAAAAAGTGATTAAATAAACATCTGAGATCATCAGGTTTTCTAAATGTCACATATGCTGAAAGAGCATGGACAACATAAAATGGGAAATTTGAATATGTCATGTTTGAATTGTGGCAACTATATGTTACAAAATATAGGAAAAAATGAAAGGACCACACATTATAAAACTATATGATCATATATCATTATTAGAACTTTGATTTCAGCAATGAGGATTTATTCATTTTTGAACATTTGAAAAGATCTGATATTTGAAAGAGCAAATAGTTGGTTGTTATTGTTCATTCTTTTCTTTGTAGCATATATAGTGACTATCTCTAGAAGAATTTTAGTGTTGTCTAAGTATACATGATTATAATATTTCTTATAAATGGCAATGAAAAAAACCTGTAGAAACAAAACTAAAGTCATACTGTAATAAAACAGGGGACATAGCAACTGAACATTATTATACCCCCTAGAGACTGGAATTCTATTGCATCAAATAAAATGAGGGGTAAAGAAGAAAAACTATTATTTTTGGCCTTCGATTTGAATGATTTAATTAAATTCTCTTTGATTAGATTTTTCAAATCATTTAGTCCTTTCAAGATAACACTAGGTTTTGTTATCAGTGACAATGTTTCCATGCAACAGGGTACATAATATTCTCCAGGCAAAGGTAACTAAAGACTAGAGTCATTTGACATATACCCTGCATTATTTTGGAGAGCGAATTCCATTTACCAGGTTACATAAGCATAAAGATCATGTACTGTAGGTACCATTTAGAGGGATAGTTTTGATATAAGCAGAAAATGTGCATGTCACACAAACAGTGTCATGAACACTCATTTACTATGGTCAGAACTGTAGAAAAAATAAAGCAGGTGACTCAGGTTATAACATTGGGCAGAGATGTGTGAGTGAGTCACATTATTGCCTTATAACCTATCATCTATCTATCATGCCTATCAGCAGTAAACAAGGATACCCTATCTATACTGAAATAGGATTTAGGTTCCAGTTTGATTACCTTCCATATAGAAAATGCTGGATTAAGGGAATATTTTGTCCTTCTCAAGAGGCAAAACTTCTCAGGTAGGGCATGATGTTGGACATTGATACAATTGTTTCAAAAAATCTGCATAAGAAGATAGGAGCCTGCAGGACTGGGATCATCATCAAGCAAAAGGGAGAACAGGATATTAGAACTAGAAATATTAGTAATAAAGCTTAGGAGTGCTAGTAAACACTAATCACACTGACATATTTTAGTAACACCTCTATAACAGAAATAACCTCAACTTTGATGCAAAAAAATATTTGGTGTATGTTTGTGAGCAATTTATTGAACTGTTCCCTCAGTCCATCGCAGTTGGAGTTTTCTCCAATTGGACCATCTCATTCCAAATATCCTGCCTAACCAATCTTGTTTACTTGCCCTAAATTGTGTAAGTATTACTGATTTAATAAAAACTGAATTAATTATTAAAACTGAATCGATTTTTCTCCTTGATTCTCTACCCTATACATAGAATATAAAGAAAAATAAAGATGAATGTGACTAATCCACAATACCCAATCCTGTAGGAAAAAAGAAAACCATTGTTTATGATTTGACTAGATTAATCTATGAATATTTATCCCTGATTTTTAGACTATGATTGTGGTTGTCCATTGGTAATTTAGTACTTCATAGTAACACTGGCTAGAAACAACATTTTTTGAAACCTGTTACATCTCCTGTTGCATCTTATTTTTTGTGACTATACTACAGCATTTTTTGCCTTAAATAAAATTTATATCACTTCTAGTGATGCTATGGAGAGGTCTGATTGCAATGATGGTGAAATAGTTTGAGAAACTTAAAATGTTAGTTCCAGCCCTGTGCTGGATTCCCTTCTGAATCTGAACATCAAAATAAAAACATAGACTATCTAGATTAGTAGAAAATATCTTGAGAAGCTACCTTATTGTGTATACTCTCATTGTAGCTGTCTTGTGAATATGCACCTACACATAGCAACCATTTTGGAAGAATGGCCATAATCAAACCTCACATTTTTAAGAGTTTCTATTGGCCCAAGCTGACATAGCTCTGTTTTGTTCAAACTCCAGATTAAATTGAACTATGCTGTCTGCACTTTTTTAGTCATATCATAGTACATAGTTATTAAAATTTCATCTTAATATGTAATATATATAAATGTAATTACTTTCCCATTTTTATCCATTTAATGTTATGGCATCATTAGTGTGCTGCAATATTTCTTACAGCATGTCAGTTTCTGGTATGTAATTATATTGCTACTTTATTTTCATTCTGATAGGCACCACAATTGTTTGCATTTCTATGCTAGAGATACTGCATAACCCCTGCTTTTATACAGAAGTTGGAAAGCATATAGATGAGATGTGCAGTTGATCCGATTAGCAAATTACAATAGAATGCTCATAAACTAAAGTGAATGTCTATATGCATTGTATTGGAACAAAAGTATGTATTTTTAAATCAGTACTTGAAAAGCGACCTTCTAACAAATAACAAAATTATAACCATTCATCTCAACAATCAGTAATTCATAGCTGCTTGCAGCTTAGTCAATGAAACAGTAAGAGACAAAACAGAAATGCTATATTATATGTTTTTTATTTGCCAAATGCTTCTTTTTTCACAGTATTTTTTATAAACCTTTCAATCTGCTCAAGGAGAAATAGAAACCCAAGCACGAATGAATTAAAAATCTTATTTACGTATTTATCTATTATTTCACTCATTCCCTATCCTCCCCACCCAGGGGATTTGCAAGGCAGCTGGCAGATTGGGAACACTTATGTAAGCCCTGGTATGTTTCTAAGTACTGATAATTATTGTAACCTTACTATTATTATATTACTTTCAGTTCTATTTTGTACATCTAAACTTGCAATAATCATTATTTTAATCTGTTAAAACACCCCCCACCCTTCCCCAAAAGATAAAAGGACAAAAAGAGGTTCATTTTCTTGTAGGAGGTACCTAAGTTGGTTTTCAAGGCAACCTGTGTATTCATTTCTGATGATTGAATAAACTATCATATTAATAAAGAATTATAACTGACAATCAAGACCAACTGAAAACTTAGTATTTAAGCCTGGAAATACTATTCCGAATACTGAACTCAGTAAGTTTAATGACTCTTACTTTTCTCTAGATACTTCAGATTGGTATAGAAGGAAACATTTTTAAAGGCTATTTATTTGCTTGTCCCTATATTGACTGTAAGAATAGAAGAGGGAAGGAGTCTTATGCAATTTTGCTGCAGAAATTTGGTTGCTTAGGAACAAAAGGGAATTTGATCAATGTGTGTACAATATGAAGAAATGTGTACAAAGCATTTTTTCATTCAGCTATTCAACATATCTCTAAAATTATTATTCCTAACAGAATTGAATTTTCTTTTGTCATATTGAAATGGTGAACCAGATGATTTCCAGGTTTCAGATTTCATAGCTTAGTTTTATTCTAAACAGTAAGTGTAATAATTCGTAACTGCTTAGCTTTAGGCATCAGGACAATCAATATAAATATATTTTCAGTTATTTGTTCAGTCTTACCTTTTTATCTGTGCTGTCTTTGCTGTTAATGCTATGCACAAGCTTAGTTGTAAAAGAAAATAATGGACAACAGCATTAAGAAAATACAACTTCAGTGAGTTCAGTCATATTAGTTAAGATATTTCTTTGTACTTCTGTAAGGATATTGGATATTTTCTATAAGATAAGCAGTAATCAATTGAAGTGTTATCCTATATTCCAGAGGTGGTACTCAGCAGGTTCTGACCAGTTCTGGAGAACTGGTAGTGGAAATTTTGAGTAGTTTGGAGAACCGGTAACTACCACCTCTGATTGGAGATTTTACAGTATCTTTCCCCTGCCATGCCCACAGAACCGCTAGTAAAAAAATTGAATCCCACCATTGCTATATTCCTATATGTTTAATTGGGAATAAGTCCCATCTTTTCTAAGTAGATCTATTTAGGATTTTATTGAGCAGTTTCAAAAAAGCAAGGGAGGATCAGCTGGTTAGACATCTAATATTTAAGGGGAAACCATATATTATGTAATGAAAATGAATTATATTCACACTTCTGATATAGGAACGAAATGATGTATTGACAGCAGCAAATGAGCAGATATTGGGAAGAACTTAAAACAGAATCCAAGTAAGGTACAAATACTAATCGTATTCAGTTATTTTAAGAACTTGAGCAAGCCATTTGATTTTTACCTCTTTGCTATTCATAGGTCAAATTAATTTTTTGTATTTTTTTTCCATACAAGGTTTGATCCTGTAAAAGCCACATGCATGTACTCATAAAAAGAAAAAGTTAGGCTTAGGATGGGGAAATGTTGGGCCATGCAAATGGTAGGCAAGTGTGTGAAGCTTCAATTTTGCATGTACAGGAGATAGGTTGTGTGCACGAAACCATCTTTTCCCTCTGCCACCAACACCACTGCTGCTGCCAGTCTGTGGAACTAAAGAACTAAATATCATTTGAGCAAAATGACTGTTGCAGTTTATCAAGAGTACTTGTTGAACTGGCACTTTTATAATGCCTGAACATTGTTCATTAGTTAGGAGCCTGGAGGAAATTCCATTTTCAGTTATATTTTTAACATGTTGATGGAGCTGATACAATAGCATCTATGTTCAGGAGTATTGGCTTTTATTGGCTTTAGATGATATACCTGCTGCACTAATTATGAGTATGAATCAAGCCACAATCATACTCTAGTAAGCATAAAGCTGGACTGTATTCCTCCCTCTGTAGTCTTATCCATTTTGATCCATTTTTAATTGAAATATATAAGCATTTCTAATCAATCAACAATCAATAAATTAATAATGCCCAAAGAGTCAGTCAGTTCAATTAGTACAGGCCAAGCATAGGTAAGTCAGTAAATTTAAATCTGATGCCATTTAGCATTCATTAGTTACTATTTTTGTGTCAATTCATCCAAAATGCATTGCTACAAATCTGCTACTTCAAAGACCATTTTATTCTATGATTGCCATGTGGTACACTCCATCTGATTGAGATTCCAAAGATTATAAGAAATACAGCCTTTACTCTTGTTGCATCTATATTCAGGAATTATGTTCCATGCCATATTGATAATAATTTACCAATAAACATACATTTAAATATAATTCTTTTGTTTGGATTCTGTTAGGAATCTAACTTTTATATCTCCCTGCCACTAGGCCCTTATGATTTTTGTAGTCCTGAAGATCAAGCAAACATTTTTGGACTAAGAAATGTATTATGGTATACCGAAGACTATTTAAAGTAATGGTAGGATTTCCTTTATGTCTATAGGAAGAAGATAGTCAACATACACATACACTTATTCCTTATATGCACAATTAAACACAGAACATGAACTTTACTTTCGTACTGCAGAATGGAAAATCTGTCACATTCAAGGACAGCAGAATGGTTTAGGGCAATGAATAAGAGGTTCATAAAGACCGGCTCAATAGAGTCATTGTTATCATCACCATCTCTTTTCATTGCTTCATGGTGAGCAGATACATGCTTCTAACTTTTTCATTTGATTTATTTTAAATCCAAAAAGAATCCATTAGCCAGGCAATCATATCCATTGAAAAGGAAAAGTTGCATAGGAAGCAGGAACTTCATCTTTTTAATGCAAAGGATGTGTATTCCATTCCCTGGTGTATAAACTCAGCATCAGAGCAATCTCGTTATAAGATAAATGATAGTGTGAAACAACTGAGCTTATCAACAATTGCCTGAGCATCACAGTCAGTGTCTTTAATAATTATTCCATTTAATACAGTTAGTTACTTGCAAAACATATTCTGGATATAGCATTTCTATCAATGGCTGTTTAGGAATGTGCAGGGGCCATCATTTAACTCTAATATTGTTGGCATGTCAGAATTGATCATAGCTCTTGATGGAATACTTCTTGGTTTTTTATGGAGTGCGTCAAAGTGACATTTCCCATTGTTTAAGTAGGAGTGATATTTTATTTTATATTTTATTTAAAACTGTGGAGCAGATGACCTCCCCAAAGGCTTAAATGCATGAATCCTCTACCTAGATTATAATTAATAGGAAACTAAGGTAGAAATTCATAACAAAAGGCTAAAGAGTTGGGCAGAGCAACTTGTCAAAAAGAAGGAAATTCCATCACAGATTAGCTTATTTTTAAGCATGTCAGGCTCTACATACAAACATGATCTATTACTTCCTTGCAATGGCTGTTTAGGTCCAGGTGCTCCAGGCAGTGTCACAGACCGTTGTAAATTCTGTCTGAGTCAGGGCAATTCTGATTGATCTCTGAGTGTAAAATCGATAAGAAGACACTGTCATTTTCTTAAAGGATGAGCTTGAAAAGGAAAATAAATTAAGACTCTACTGAATGTCTATCTCCCATGCTCATTAATTCAGTGTGGTCTGTACTTTGTTAATGTTGTGTCCACAGCTTTAATCTTCCAGGTGCTCTTCCTGCAGAGAGCTGACAGCAACCTTTTATTATGTTATGTATATTTCATCTCCACGTGATGGAAATAAAATGCTTGTCTTCTTCCTCTCTTTAGTTCCTGATTAATCTGTTTCCTTATTTTTCAAAAATATATCACTTGAGTGCTGATTAACTTAAAAATGGAAAGCCATTGTCTTTTTTGTATGTCCTTCATCAGAACTTTACCTGCAGGTTGCTCATCTATCTTGGATTGTTGTAACGAATAATAACTCCTGCACATTTTCTCTGTGGTTATTCACAACAAGAAGATTAATTTACTTCTTCCCCATTTCCTTCTTTTTCTCTTCATTTTGTCTATTTAAGATTAAACATGTTTTTACTTGATTTGGGGGTTCTGTTTGTAGGGAAAATGAGGGCAGCTAACAGATCGGATAACTTGTCCTTTACTATGTCAGTGGCTTGCCTAATAGTTTAATAACACGTGCCTTAGTTGTGAAACAATTAATGTCTAGACAACATCAATTATATTTTTAAGCCAAAGCACATCAGCATTTTCACAGATTTCTCTATTTACTTTTTCATGATGTCATATTTTATTCTTTTTTCCGAAGTTGCAGGGGGGTTATTTCCAATTTTCTGAGATGTTTACAAACTTATCCCTCATTTGATTTACATCCTTTGGTACAGTAGACTATGAAGGGTTGTTTTTTTTTTATATTAAACTGAGACAAGCTGAGATGATACAACAGTGAGTGGTCTTATTTGAGACAATGACAAATCTGCATACAGACAGGAGGTTGTACAATTTGCCTTGTGATGTGACTGGAACAATCTGGAACTGAACACACTCAAAACCTAGAAATGGTGGTAAACTTTAGGAGAAACCTTACCATATTACCACCTCTTACAATACTAAACAATACAGTATCAACAGTAGAGACCTTCAAATTTCTAGGTTCTCCCTTTCCCGAAGGAAGTTGCAGTGGTGGTCAGAAGTGCCACCTCAAAAAAGAACTTGACCAGAAAAGAATGTGCAGGAGGAAGATAAGAAGAGAAAGTTTTGGTTGACCGGGTGGAATTGAAAAAGCAACAACATAAGGTATCCTGGAATTTGAATTATAAAAAATAACATTGTTCCCAAAGAAGACTTTGAAGCAGTGAAGGAGAGAGGGAACAGAAATAATTTGGCTTTTTTTCCCTTCCCCTCCTGATACTGAACAGCAAAGAAATTTAAGTAAGAAATTGACAAAAATCCATTTTTACATCAATAGGCATTTAAGCTGAAAATAAAATATCAAAGGGATAATAAAGACTTTTGGATACTCAAAAAACCTTTAAAAGCAGGAAAGGAGAGAAAAGGAAAGAATAAAAGGGTGGGATCTGGAAAAATGGAAGAGACTGCCTGGAACTAAAAGGAACAAATAGTGAAACCTTAACAAGATTCCTAAAAGATACATTCTAAAACCCCTGTCACACAGCACCAACGGATGGAAAGAGGATGTAAAACGGAGAGAAACATTTGCCATCCGTTGGTTAATGCGATGCTTCCGTTCTGTACTCAC
>BHFT01078863.1:0-14278 GCA_004320025.1 Laticauda laticaudata
TAATATAGACATATATAACCATTGGATGAAAGTACAATATAAATTTCAAAATAAAATTTGGAATATCTCATATAAAAGGATGGAATAAATAATTTCATCATGGATGATTAATAATTGATAAATATATAAACATATGTTAGTTTGAGAATGTGAAAATTTATATAAACTGAGTAATGACTATGAAAGGATAGCACAAAAGATTTGTAACCAACTGACACACTGTATGTATGTGAAATGGAAGATGGCTTTATGTTGTTATGTTTTGTTTGTATATGTTTATCTTAAAAAATAAAAAGTTTTTTTTTTAAAAAGAAAAAAGGATGAGTGATAAATGAATTAAGACACACCTGAAATCTGATAAGAAAAAAAGCACTCCTTTGTTGTTCTCATGCTATATTCACTCTGCAACAAAGAAGAACCCTATCTAGACTTTAATGTAAATTCTAAATCATTCTAAACCCTAATATTTAAACTCTGAACATAGAGGGGGCCATTTGTGATCACTACTATGTGTTGATAGGGAAGATCTGAAATGAAAATCATATGAACACACTTGCAATCTAGAGGAACTGGGAATTTACTTACCACATGTTTAGAATACAAACATTATTAAAATGAATATCATTACAGCGGAGATATGGTTGGAGAATGTGTCACCATCTCCCCTGAATGCATAATAGTTAAAGAGGATATGCTTGGTTGGCAAGGTCATGTCATAATTCTGCTTTCCTTCATCCTGTTTTAGTTTTGGTTGAACATGATTGGCATGGTGAGTTTTAGTACCCAATAAGTGGAGGTAGAGAAGCATTCTTTATGATTCTAGCTTTTTTCCCATCCTCATACTTCCTACATGACATTCCAAAAGAGGGGCACCACCATTGCAAAGATTTACTTCTATGTAACTGCAAGATGAGAAAAATCTCCCCTTTCTGCCTAATTTCAGGCTGTTTAGAATAGTCTGTTAACTATGCATCTTAAATGTGATTTAGTAGTTATTAAGTGACTGCCACATTCTGCATCAGCTGAATCTTCCTTAGCAAATAACTCCCAATAAAATGTACAAGCAAGAAGAACTTTGAGATGATACTACTTAAATGGGTAATAATGCTTATGTCCTTGGACTGCAATGTAGTTTTCAAAATCAACTGGATTGGACAGAATTGTTTGCAGAAATCCTGGCAGAAGCCAAATCATTACAGTGATTAAATGATAATGAAAGATAAAGTGAGGAATACTTATTTATTATTTAAATAATGCTTTTAGCTTTACAATAAGGAACAATAATAGTTCATAGTCATGAAAGAATGAGGGGCAATGAATGGTTCAAACTAATAAAGCAAAAAATACTAGCAAAAATAGAGTATCAGAGTAGTGTTGTGATCATATTGAGGGAAGGAAAACTCTAGGTGGAATAAAAAGCAGTCTTTCAAAAAGATGTTTATTTAATAGTACAAGATCCCAAGAGAAGTAGTTAAAAGCCTATACTTGTTACATTTGAATTGCCAGCTTATTAATAAGCATACTAATATTCTTAGTATTTGTGAAGCTGGGTATAGTAAATACTTGTCCCCAGACCAGAAAAAAAAGTCATAGTTTACAGATCTTCTAATGAAGAAATGTGAAAAGAGTTGAGGTGATCTAAATACTTTGCAAATTTCAAATCCTGGGGCATGTGTTAACAGTGCCATTGTTCCCCATGCTCTTGTTACTCAGATAGAGAAGAAAAATCTGTGACTGGCATAAGTCTGTTCTTGTCATTAGGCTACTCATCAAGCATCCCTTGACTGCCTTATGGAGGAAATATAATTTATGATTGACATCCTGCCATGAGAAATCAACCTCATCATGTCAGTTTGAGAACCCAAGGCATCATGCCTGTCACCTAACAGGGGGGTTTGTCGTGCTCGAGGCCTTGTGGTGTTTGAACAGACCATTGTGCCTGCAATGTTAGACTTGGGCAGTTGTGTATTAACTAGTAGTTGAAAATAAGCAAAAAGCAGTAGCACTGAACATGAAATTGTGACTGAGCAACTATTTCAGTGGCCCTGTATTACTAAACGCAAGCTTGATATGCAGATTATGACAAGCATTTGCAATTTAATAGAATAAATTCTCTCTACTTATTTGGCACTAATATGATGGATGCATGCATGAATCCTGAAGCATATGTCCAAATACATGGAATTCCTGAACCAATTAGAGTTCCTGTTCACAGGGAGAAATTCCAAAAAGCTATGTCATCATGCATATAGAATGTCTACGCACCTTAACCCCAAAGTCATGACTGACAAAAGACATGGCTAGCATCTCCCTCGAAATGCAAGTGAATGTGGTTAGCAGATAACATTTTCACTTTTACACAATCACAATTTTTGTGCCAAAGCTGTATAGCCACAATGTGAAAACTTTCACTTATACAAGTCTTTGAGCATATCTAGAATTTTATTGAACATATATTGTGCAAATTCAATTGCAGGTAATCCTTCACTTGTGATCATAATGGAACCCACCCATTATAATCATAAGTCATGATAGCTGTAAAGCAGCTCACCAGTCTGACTCAAAATTTACCCAAAAAAATTGTGGTGGTCATTAAGCAAATGCAGAAGTTATTAAATAAATCCACTGTTCTTTATGGAGCATTTCTGCTGAAAACTGGAAGTAAATGCCAGGTTTGGGCAAAAACATTAGAAATCATAGTACTGTGATCCACAGGACACCACAGTCATAAATATGGGGGGTTTGCTCAGCATCTAAAATACAGTCACGTTCCTGGGAAAGAATTTTAGAATCATGGCATAATTTCTTTTTGAGAAGTCTGTTGTAACTTTGAATGATGACTATGCAGTCAGTCAAGATTACCTATATTTATTTCCACATGTCATGATACTGTTAAGGACACAAAATCAATCCAGGCTATTTTTTCTGGTCACCAATTCCAATTAATACACACTTTTAACCTGTAAATTTTAACTTTACTCTAACTTTATTCTAATTAATTTCAAAGGTAAAATAGGAAATCTGGAGAACAATCATTTTATTCTTTAAAGTAGATTTAATCTTATCTCCATGCTGAGTTCAACCATTTTTAGGGACTCCAATAAACATATGCAATGAAGGTGAAATTAATGTCAGAACAGAATGTTGTCAGTGACACTCAGTTTCAGATCAAATTGGCCTGATGAAAATGACATTAGTTGGTAAGATATGGCTTGCATATTGCTATAGATGTAGCGTGTTATATTAAAGCACACAGTTATACACAGTTCTGAGGATTCAATAGACAGCATGAGAATCAACTTTCTTTTAGATTATTTTTTAAACAACCAGGCACCAGAATGAGCAAACAAGGAAGCTAGTTCCTTTATTTTCAGCATTTTTAAGTTTTAATTTCCCAACTATATTTCTTAGTAAGTGATAGCAAGGGTTAGTTAAATATGGAAAATCATCTCGACTGCCCTTTCTTTATCTTTGTCCAAGGCTTGATCTTTAAACTTGCTTTTCAAACACTGTTTTTCTCTTCTCAGATACAGCAACCCAAAGCTTTTGTGAGCAAAGCTATTTGCAGATTATGATGTGATTTTAATTTATGCATGCATTGCTTTATTTCTAATTCTGCCTAGTTTCTAATTTGAGAGCTAAGTCCTTACAGAAAAGAGTGACAATTTCAGCTTTTCAATCTAGCAGCTTTTCTTTGGTTGACAAATCTTTGATCTTTCTTTTCTTCTGTCATTTTCTGACATCCCACTATGCCTTCTGCATCAGTTAGCAATGTCCCTCAGTACTGCTCTAGTCACCAATAATTATCTTCCACAGCAGAAATTCTGCCCAATCCAACTCAGATTTAACCAACTCTCATTGTTCTTACTAAAACTATTAATCTATCTTCATCAGTATTATTGCTGCCTGATCTGTTTTCCTTGGCAATCATTTTTTCAAAAGTTCCAATTCTTCATCTACAGCTAGCATCTATATGAAAATAACATTTCTTCTAAAGCTGATTGAGTTAAATCAGACATTCAGAAGACGGAATTCCCACTCAGGCAGATCAGTAGACAAATCAGTTGAGCTGAATCAGTTCCCGGGGAGGAACTATTAAAAGACAGACCACAGAAACAGAACAATATGTTGTCACTTGTAGCTTATAGCTCAAATCTTTCAAACTGATTATTAATAAGCTAGGGCCCACACTATACAGCTTTAACTTCAACAAAAAAGATATTGAACTCACAAACATTAAAAATGCAAACTCAGAATATCTCAACAAAGCACAATGGGGTTTTTATACAAATGTTATATAATCTATTACATCTGCATAACAAATCCAGCTTTCCCTCCCCTCCCCCCCCATCCCAATTTAAATCCATCATTAGATTAATCTACTCCACTTGTTAGGGTATGTATTCATTTATCAAGATGTCTCTGGAACTCATCAATCATATCTTTATTCTTTTTAATTTGGTATTGGAATCATTACCTTATTGTATTAAACATAGGTGTTTGGGACATAATGAAGGTTGCAGTGGAATGCAAATTTATTATCTGATAATGTATCACATCTAATCAATAATTGTATATTTCGTCACTAAAGTAGTCGGATGTTGGTAATTTAGCAGATTATTCCATCAACTGAATTAATATTAAATACTTCCTATAGACTATTATTTCTATACTGTTCTAATAATTAAATTTATTTATTGTTTGATTTCTTTTAAACATCGTGGAATAATTATGCCAAGGAATTAAGTTGTTCTTTTGTACTCATAAAAGGTTACATAAATCAAAATTACATTAATTTGCACATGTGCTCAAAATGTCTTAATTTTTTTCTTTCTTGTTTAACTTTTAAATTTCATTTTTCCATAAAAATCAAACAATACAATCAACAACAATACAATCATGCTAATATCTAACCATTATTTAAATTAACAGAACATCTATTCATAAGGGAAAAATATGTGAATGATTGTTCTACCCATTTGATAAAATTGAATCATTAATGAAAATATATTTAAATATTAAAACAAGACAACAGTTTATTGTAACAAGTTATAATCTTACAGCATGAATAACTTGGCATAAATATTCACCACATCACTTTGAATGGCTTCCCCTTACTTCCATACAAATGTAAACATATTCCGATCTATGAGGATTATATTCCTACCAGGCTACTTTCAAGTTGTGCAAAGCAGATTTAGTCCAAATGGAAGTTGTAATTGTAATTTCTGCAACTGCAAGTCAATGTTATATTAAAAAGATGTTAAAGAGCTAGTTCTGGCTGCAGGGAATAGCTGTAGGCTGTCTGGAACTGTCCCACTGCTCAGGTAAAATTAACATAGCTCCTGCCAACCATCTTGCCAGGGAAAGAGGAAGTGTGCCCTGTGTGAAGAAATCAGTATAATGAGATCATTCTATGGTGCCTTGTAACCAACATTCCTCCTATCACCTTTTTTTCAAATGAGTTAGAGACATCATTAATATGAAATTATCTTAAAGATAAGGGTAAATCTAAGCCCTTTCTTCCTTGGAGAACTGGGGTTCAGCCTATTGCCTGTAGCTATACAAGATGACATAGAAACTTAACATGTATCTGCTAGCTGTGGTTGCCACAAAATTTGACAAGAAGCTGCTTTAATCTATAATTTTTGGAACATGTACACTTTTAGTTCAAAAAATACTTTGGCTACACACATAATGTGCATGTTTATTATATATTCAGAGTGTATAAGCCAGTCTTATTTGGATTTTTGAATCTTTATATTGAGGAGAAATAGCAAGTTATTTGAAATCTTTTAAACACAAAGCAATCCTTTTTAGTTCACCCTCCTTTGGAACTTCTTAGAAAAGAGAAATATGTTGTTATTTGTTAGTTTTTCCCAAGAGATTTTTATAAACTAGACAAGAAATTTTAATAAAGAAAATTTGGAGGTGAGGATATTTAATTCCCCCTTCTTCCAAGAAAGTTATTTTAATCTCCCTCACAGGAATATTGAATTATTACCATTATGATGGACATGATGTAATTTGAATAATCAGCATTTACTGTGAGCAGTGGTAGTGCTGTACAATGAAATGTATAGGCAATATATTTCATTGTACAGAAAGAATATGCATTACAGAAGGAATGTGTTAAATTCCATCTATTACATGTTTCTGCATTTTGTCTCCTATATTTTTTTAAAATAAGTATCCATCATCTTAAGGGGGGAGGGGAACACTCCTGTATATAATTGCCCTGAATATATTGATTGTGTGGAAGCTAATGATGATAAGATTATAGAAATTTGACACTGTTTAGAGTAATCTTGGTCATAATAACTGAATGAAACTGAGGATTTTCTCTGATAGCATTTCTTTTACTGAAAAGGATTTGGATAATCATTCAAAAGAATAGGGGCAATATTTCTGTTGAATGCTGGGAAAAGCAGAGCAAGTTATGGGTGAGCATAATGCTCCCAGTATGCTTGTGTAATGTTTCATTTCATTTTACTTGAGATTTTCTATTTTGCCCTGTGTTTAGTTTTGCTCTTTTTATACAGAAATAAAATATTTTGACTTGAGGTAAATTAACATTTGCATCACCCAAGGCTGAAACTAATATTTTTAATACCATTCTATCTTGAATTATTTCTGTATTTAGAGTGAAGCGTAAATGATCTAGTAAATGATTTATGGATTTCTAGTGCTGTTAATGCTGCATAAGAATCTGGTTTTATTATTTTTAAATTTGAAAAACATTTAATAGTACCATGTAAAAACTACACCACCAACTGAAAAAGATATGGTATAGTTATACAGTGGGAAAATAACCTACCCATGCTGGTAGTGATCAAAATAAACTAAAGAAAGGGGGGAATTGAAAAAAAATCCATATAATATCCATTTAATATAATTCAGTCTTTAAGCTTAGCATTAAATCTAGACCATATGAAAACACATTGCTTCATTTTTTTCATTTTTAGAACATTTTTTAAAATAAACAACAGTGTCATAGCTTGAATTCGTTTCTTGCTAACAGGAGGATAATTTTTTTCTATTCATGTAAAATTATCCTCTTTGTTGAGCCTCAGGCTTGTTAGAGTCAAAGCTCTGAATGAAATGATAAATTCTATGTTTGAGGAATATAGCTTAACATTCCATTAAATCTTATTATATTTCTTTCCAAAATTCTATTAACATATCCTATGATTTGTAACCAAATCAGAACTATGGTGAACAAGATCAAACCTATTGACATCCATCAAACCTATTTGATCTATGTGGTTTTCTCAATGAGAAAAATCTCTCTGCAGAATGTGGTTGCTTAGAGGTGAAAATGACTTGATGACATATAACCAATCAAACTTATCACAAGGCTTCACAAGAAAATCTGATATCCAACTGTTTCAAAACATTATTGGAGGGATCCAGTGGATATGAAATAGTACCTGCTTATGAATTCATCTCATTCTTAAATCATACCATGTTTTACATTTCTTAAAACTTGGACCTACTGATTTTCAAAGAATGGTATTCCACTTGCATTGTTGGGTTCCAAGTAATGCAATCATCATAAAACAAACTCAGAGGCATTATAGTTCCTCAAAGAACTATTTTATTTAATCACACAGCTTGGCACTAACTGGTGGAAGACAGTCCTGAAAGTTCCCTGGACTTCCACATTACTATTACCAAAAGTTTCTCATTTTTCCAAAACAATAAGTCACATTGTCCAACCAGGATTTGAAATGGTTTCCTGGCAACTTCACTCCTGCTTTCCCTGGCTGAGGAGCGGTTAGAATGCAGCTGACTCATCACTCAACTATGATGTTTTAGCTGGCGCTTCATCCATCTCAGGTCTCCTCCCTTCCAATTCTCAAGTGTGTCAAACTGAATTCAAACGATTCCACCACCAAATTAAATTCAGGCTTGACACGTATATTCCACAATTATATAAAATATAATTTTCCTATTCTTTGGTTGGTGATGTCTGTTGAAATTGTATGTATATTTAGTATATTTGATTCATTTTATTATGATATATTTTGAGAAAAATATTTTCTGAAGGCTGTATAAATGATAAATCCTAATTTCTTACAGTAGGCTATAGAAATTGTACATCTTAAAGACTGAAAAATAGACTTTTTTCAAATTGATAATGGAACTGAATACTGTACTAATGTACAACTTCAATAAGCTTTAAAAATGACACCGTATAATTATCCAAATTGGCTATGTTATCCCTAGCACATTGAAACAATTTATATTTGCTATCAAGTGCCATCATATCATTAATATCTTGAAATTATCTAATGAGTGAACTGAAAGGTTCAGGAACCAAATTAGAAATTAATAGAGAGAAGGGGCATTGTTGATAGCTTCCATGAGATAAACTGATGTTTCAAGAAACAAAACCATTTATAATTATTGTAGTCACAGGGTGAAAATATACTACATTGTAACTTAATAGATAAAGGATGATGAAAATCTATATTTTCTTACAACATATTTAAAAATATTGTCCAAACCATATGAAAAGCCTTTTCAAATTCCATTATTTAAAGAAGTTGATTCCAATATATCAGGCATGATGCCTAAAATACTAATTGCCAAATTAAAATTATCAAATTCTTGTCTTTTTTTCTGACAAATCCAGACTGATTGGATTATCAATGGTATTACTTTTGTTTTTGTTTTTTTAAAGAATTTTATTAATTTTTAACAAACAAACATATACAAACAAAACACAAAACATAAGAAACATAAAATAGTCTTTTTGGACGGCCAGGGTTGATCCCAGTTACATCTTTTTGTACAGACATAAATTCAAGTTCATGCTTACTTTTATATAGCATTCCATTTCTTATTCACTATTTACATTGTTCTATATAGCTTCTCCCCCTTTTCACTCTCTTTAATTCTATTAATTTATTTCATCTACAAATTTAAATCATTAACTTATATCCTTTGTCTGTCCTGTATTCAGGCTGTCTATTATCTTTTCTCCATTAACACAAAATTTCTTCTGTAATGACTAATTGAGAGTATAATGCCTTATCATACTTATCCTTCCCCTAGGTTTAAAGCTTAACATAACACATAATTTTCATTCAGATTCTGCGTAGTACATTCTAAAGATAAGACTCATTATTTTTAAAACCAAGGAAAAAACAAATTTTTTTTAAATATATAAGATAATAAAACAAAAATACCATAGCAATTAAAATTATATCATTAAAATTATTATGCATTTAAAGTCTAACCATTGTTACACAATCCTTTTCTAAAATTAAATATCAGTGCTTCTATTGAAACATTTATAAATTTTGTCTTATACTCCCCCTATTTCAAACTTATGGTTTTTAAAAATATTATACAATGACAATGTTCCCTTTTTCTTTAATTCAATTCTCTCATATTTGATTTCATTTATTTTATTTAAAAAAAGAAAATTTCGCAAATTACATTAAAAATATTTTGTCCCATTTTATAATCAATATTATTCCAATTTGTAACATTATTTCAAATACAAATTACAACAACACAATCTTATCTACCTTGCAGAATCTCTTTTTCAATATATGTTTACCCATTATGCTTCTAAATAAATTCGGTCTTACATCTTGTTTCAATCCTTTGTAGCTTCTCTTCCCTTCTTCCCCCTTGCTTCGCCACGTCTACCCTTTTACCCCCTTGTCCTTAATCTCCACCCTTCTTGTAGTATTTCTTCTTTTCTGTTGCTTTCTGATTTGGTCCAAACTTTGCACTTGTTTTCCCCTTTTTGGTTGGTTTGGTTAATCTTAAATTCTCCATTCTCTTTCTTCCTTTCCCCTTCTTCCTCCAAATAAAAATTGCTGTTCATTAGGGAATGTTTCTTCTTCATTCCCAAATCTTCTTGTCTTGTAGTTTCTCATATGCTAGAAAGTTGCATTTCTAGGAAACGAAAGGATAGAGCCAAAAAGAATCCTTCCCTTCTTGTTTCTCTTGTTCATATTTTATAAATTCCATTTTCAGTCATCCCATAAGTAAATCGCATTGTGAAAAAAAAAAAAAAATTTAAACGACCCAAAATGATTTTAATCCTTCAAATAAAAATGTCCAAAAAGTCCCAAAGTCACGCCAAAACAATCCAAGAAACACACAAGTCTATTTCATTTAAACACCTTTCTCTTTTTTTCACTTTTTTTTTTCCATTTTAATGCTTCAAAAAAAACTTCAAATTCTTTTGACCTTCGATCCCATCTGAGTAGAATAGCCATCTGTATAATCAAAATAAGGAAAAATGCCAATAGTAAAGAGGCCCAAAACCAAAGAAGGAAAAAGGATAAAATAAAAAAGCAAAAGTTAAAAAATATTACTAGAGTTAAAATATACAAAAAGGCTGGCCGAGTAAATATTCCACAAGTATATATGGACTGCACACTGCACTTTATTTATGTTATCCAAGCTCTATTAGACTCTCTTCTCCAGCAGCTCAACCAAGCACTCAAGTGTTGAAATATTGATAAGAGTTCCAGGCAAAAGCACCTGTAAAATATTTTCTGTGCTCTCCCTCCATCTTATCACATTTAAAATTGTCTTGAGAAGGAGTTAGTTAGACATTTCTCCCCAGTGTCAAAAAAGACTTCAGCCTCTAGTTGGCGCAGATTGCAAAATCTCTTAATACTTTTTCCCCCCCAGCCAGAAAGAAGAGTAATGATACAAAAACTCAGAGAAAAAAAAGAAAAAAATGCAAAGGGGTCTCACCTAATGAAAAATAAAAAAATCAAAAGAAGCATGAAATATATATAAGAAAAAAAATTGCAATCTGGTTTACCTACAAAATCACATTAAAAGTCCTCAGAAAAAGATAGTAAAAGAAAAATCCAAGCCTCAATGACAATCACTTTAAAGAAACGGGCGGGGGGGGCGGGGCCCCTTAAACAATCACGTCAAAACAAAAATAAAGTCACAAGGTTTTCTTTGTCAGGATATCCTTTCAGGTCTCAGCCAATTTACATTACAAAAGAGGTTTCTCACGCAAACCACACAACATCGCTCAAAAGGCCACTTCTTTCGCAGCTGTCCCGACTTCAGCACTTGGAGGCTTTTCCACTTGCCGCAAAAGGACTTCTCCCGGATCAAACCAGAGATTTGCCGATACTCGGGATCCGGACTGTGCCCTTCCTCAATCCCGTCGATCTACGGGACGTTTAGTCCGTTCAGACCGCACCAGGTGCGAAAATATCAGCTGCGATCTCAGAGCCCCGAGATCGCAGCTGTAGCACCGAGACGAAGCTCCGCCTTCTCCTTCAATGGTATTACTTTTGGTAGCCTCCTAGTTAGTGCTATTTACTATTATTGTAATATATGACTTGAAAATGAAATATTTCATTTTTATGGGACCCTAAATATTTATCACAGCAATATCAGTTATCTTTATTATCAAGAAAATAAAGTGTCATTCATTATCACAATGCTTATATTCCATTTCATTTTCAGCTATACCAGTTGCTGAATATAAACATGAATATCAGTCAATATAACTTTGCCCTATTCAGTTGCTGGGCTTCAGTAACACATGTTCATTAAATAGAGCATGTCTTTCTTGCAACATAATTTATAGTTGTAATTTTCCTATCCTGTTATAACTTTGGCCATTTTTTTAAAAAAATCTGAATATGTTTAGTTTCCAGTAGTTTATTGTTTTAATTATAGACAAAGTATTTCTCAAGATCAGTTTCCCAATTTATGTAGATAACTCATATTTCCATCATAATTTGGAGTTATCATTTGCCTAGAGATTACTCCCTGAAATGTTTGCAGAAGCCAAAGAGACTTCTCATGTGGTTTCAGCAATGACAACAGGATGGGCTTTAAAACTTCAAAGCATTGTCCTTCAACATTTTTTTTCTGTCATTTATTGATACCTGTTTGCTGTCCACTCATACACCTGCCATCTCTTCAATGCATGACAGATAACCTGTGTAAAAATGGATAAAATTGATTGGTCACTACTGGTGAGTGCCATTTTGAGCTGATAGTCTGTTGATGTCCAGGATAACATTTGTGAGGAAATTGCACATGCTGGATGCAGGTCAGTGAAATCTCTCCAGAGGAAGAAGGAATTGTTGAGATAATCCAGATTTCCAGACAGCTGCTACTCATGAGTAGACCACAGATACTGCCATTCTGTGTGTAGTGTAGGTGTTGAATATCCATGAGTTGGGATTCCACCAAATTTACCTTGCCACACAGCCTTCTCTGGACAATACGATTGATCAAACCTTATTACGTAACAAACTTTTGGATTTATTATAGCTGTTGTTGTGTTTGAAAGATTGACCCTTCAAATTGACATGGTTTCCTCTATTCATTGGTGAGTCCCCTTCCCCTTAACAGAAGATGATGCAAATATGATATTTTTATACATCTTTCAAATATATACATTTCTGAACTAAAGAGGTAGTCTTCGACTTCCAACCATTTGATTATTGACTATTCAAAGTTACAACAGCACTAAAAGTAGTGATTTACAACCAGTCCTCTGTCAGGTTTCCAAGTGATGAAATCCATTTAAAAAGAAAAGTACAAAGTCCATTTTCAAAAAAGATTTTTTTTTATTTAGGAAAGCATCAAATTGGCAAAATCCATGGTAATTCCAGATCTGACACAACCCGGAATTACCCCACAATATTACAAGCTGGAAACAACCCCCAAAAATCACATTCTCCAATAGAAGTAACTCAAAGTTGCTTGATGTCATAAATCTTCACCTCAAAGGTCCCAAGCAAGGACAGCTCATTTCCCACGGGAAGAAAGATCACCTAGCCAAAACAACTTTCTTTATCTCCACTCCTCCCCCCCTTAGGAATGTGGCAAGCCTGAAACCCTTTCCCCCATTACTGCCACAGAGAAAATAAGAAAAAGGATATATATACTAAGACTTACTAAAATGGCTACACTTATGTCAATTTCGGGCTTGACATCCTCACATTTACTATTGCCATAGCATCCCCATGGTCATGTGATCAAAATTCAGGTACTTGGCAGTTGGCTTGAATTTATGATGGTTGTAGCATCCCAGCATCATGTGATGAGTTTTTGTGACTTTCCCAGTTGGCTTCTGACCAGCAAAGTCAGTGAAGGAAGTTAGATTCATTTAATGACTGCAGTGATTTGCTTAAAAAGCATGGCAAAAAAGGTTATAAAATTGGACATAATTATTTTAACAACTGCCTTCCTTAGCAATGGAAATCCTGATCCCAACTGTGGTCATAAGTTGTACAGCAAATATGAAACTATGGATTTCAGAAAGCTAACAATGGATTAAAGGAGTCTGAGATAGGATTAAAGCTTTAATTTAATTAGAAGTAATTTACTCATGAGAAAATGATGTTTGTTTTGGGGATTTTATAGTAAGGGGACCTTGAAAGCTGAACACGAGAGGAAGCTAGAGTATAAAAAAGAGAATGGAGCAGATCTCCATAACAAAAGTTATTATTCACTTTTTGCCATTTTTTAAAATTCTCAATAAAATGGATATAGTGTACTGATGTTACAGTTCAAGAACAGGCTCAATAGAAATATGAAATTACTTTGAAAGGGGATTTAACCAGGTAAGCAATGATTTGGAAAAAAGATATGGACATATAAATGGAATTGATGGGTGATTTATTCCGTAAAGGAGATGTACAACTGTTGAACCATGAAATCGATTTGGATATATTTTTCCCTGGATGTACAAAAGACTTTTGCTAAGGCATCAATGATTTCTCTGGAGGGGACAAACTACCATGTCCAAAAAAAGTTATTACAAATATTATTTACTGGATATACAAAAGACATTTGTTAAAGTGACCTCAAAAACAGATGAAGAGAAAACTAGATACTATTTCTGAAAGGATTAAAAAGCAAGCCCTTAAAAATTCAGTGAAGATTTATAAAGTCAGTTTATTTGATCAGGGCTAAAAGGAAAATAGTTACATATCTCTTTTTTCTGCTGTCAATATTCTGCTGACAAAGAAAATATGATGAAAGTCAGTGGATTTATTTAAGAGTTGAACTATGGCGTGAAGAGAGATTATATTTTATTTAAGAGGGTGACAAGCTATCAAAATTGTTTTTTACTTGCTGAGATGAAAAGAGAGATTGCCCTTTTTCCTGTTCCTCTCACCCTGTGTTCTTTTTCATACTTTTGGACATGGTTATGTTTGTATTTTTTGTAATTTATATTGGCTTTTATTTCATTTATAGAATAGAATAGAATAGAATAGAATAGAATAGAATGGAATGGAATGGAATGGAATGGAATGGA
>BHFT01078882.1:0-10428 GCA_004320025.1 Laticauda laticaudata
GTTTTCCAACGGATGGCAAGCTTTTTTGTCCGTTTTACATCCTCTTTGCATCCGTTGGTGCAGTGGGACATGGGCTGAAGGAAGACATCTGGAAAAGGAACTTAAGATGTCATGTACATGTACTTTCTAAAGCACAATCTATTATGTAGGACAATGTCTGTTTATGAATAGAGATGGTTGCTTTTTAATTGTATCTTAGAGATATTGCTTTTTAACTCCCCAAAATAGGAATAATGTGATTTTTATGTTATATCACAAACTCCATTTATATGCAGGTTTTAAAACCACTTTAATCACTTAAAGTCACCCATCTCATTAGTGCTTCTGGGTAGCAAACAGTAAATAAAAACAATTTTCAAAAAATCTGTAACAACAAATACAATTGTTCAGCCCCAAATCTAGCATATACGAGTTGAGTTTAGCTTACAGATATAGAAACTATCTTTGACAAGTTTAAAAGGGGAGGAGGGATTGCAGTTTCCTCCATCTAATCTTTCTCACCCATTTTCTTTTTTTAGTTCTCCCTTACAGCCTGAAATTCAGAATACTAAAAGAGAAATAGATACTTAGCAGAAATAACATGTTACTAGCCCCTGGGGAGGAGAGAGTGGGAAGAAATGACCAATGTGTTTCACTGATTATTTTCCTGAAGAAAAAAGGAAAGGTCTTTATTATTATTTCTAGATGACTTCTGTATTACATTTGGAAATAGAGTCGCTTGGTTTAACTATGGTTTCAATTGAGTGCTATGAAATACTCAGCCAGTCTAAAAAAGAAAGTGACAGGTCTCTGAAAAAGAAAAATAGTAATAATCGTGAGCTATTAGATGCTTTCCTCAAGTTGAAAAGGAATTTGATTACTTCTCTGGATTACAATTACAGAAGGGTGTCAGTTTCTTTTTACAGTTGGATGGTGTGTGTGTGTGATTATGTATGCATGCACATGTATGTTCAAATACTAAATGATTTAACAGAAACATCAATGAAATATTTGAGCTTGACTTTTTTTTTTACTAGATAATGTCTTTAAAAACTATTGTGAAAGGAAAACCCTGAGACAAATTGGAGCATTAGATGGGACGCTTTACAATTAAAAACAGTGAAAAGGATTAAACACTCATCACCTCAGTCCCAAAACCCCATTTAAAACCTCCCCATTACTTTTATTCCTTTAGAAATGCTCCAATTCATGGAACTGCAGTCTCTTCAAGCAATTCCCCACATGACTCAACGAATCAAATAGCTATGGGAACAGCAATCCAAAGCTAATCTGGTGAGCAATCATGCAAGCATGTCAATAATTCTCCAGAACCAGATTCCCAAAAGTTGGAAAGGACATGCATTTTTTTTTTATTATTGTAAACATGGAAATTGCACCTGGCATGTAAATGTGTAGAGGATTTCTAAGTTTACCTGCAATGGTAACAAACATTTACTTACACTGCAACACTTAATTCCTAAGGAATACAATTGTGAGCCAGTTTTCTGTATTGGTTAAGGTGCCAGGATCCAACTAAAGATCTGAGAAGTTGCTTTTTTAAAAAAACTACCTGTGGAATTGATTTTCTCATCTGGCCTACTTAATGGGACTGAATTAGGGAGGTATCTACTTGACCATCTCCAAATGTTATCATGTTCTGGACTTGTAAAATGTCTAAACTCCTTTTGCTTAGGTAACAGGTCATTCAGCTGGCTATATATGCTATCAAGGACAGTGTCTTTCCCAGGACTTCAATGACACCTACCAAATCTGGGCTGCAAACCCATAAACAACCATTTAGCCAGCAGCCAAGAAAAACACAAAAACAGAACACTGCTGCCATCTACTGGTTGGCTGGAGTTTTGCAGCCAATATAAGATCTTTCATCAACTGATGATATCAAAGATAGGATCTGCCACTCCTAAGGTGCTCTGCAACTGTCTTCTTTCAGTGGTTGATAGTACAAACTACAATGACGCCAAAGATGACAACATGCATGGAATGTCTTACTATAAATTATGTTATTAGTATTTGCTGTCATTAGTACTTGGGCACTGATGTCTGGTACAAGTATTTACATGATGCGATCATTAATGTACTTGTCATTTTGTCCCCATCCAGGTGCTAATGATTGCAGAATAATTGGCATATTTTTAGGAGTTAAAAATATTACAATTTTATTTACTGGCTTGTGAATGTGATTTCTCAGGTCACCACCCTTTTCTGATAGATTATTTCCTATTAATGTTTCTATTGATCTCATCAGCCCTTTCTAAATATACAGTGCTGAGTGATGACTAATTTTGGCTCCTGGACACTTTTCTTTGGAAAAATATTATTATTATTATGAACAGTCCATGCCACTGCAGAGACACACATTAATCTCTCACTGTGTGGATAGGAAAACCATCAGTAGCGGCTTTCCCCAGCCACTCTTGCTCCCCGACTTCCTCCAGAAGGAGAGAATAGGCTAAATGAATGGCTGACACTTGCTTTAATGCAGCCAGAGTACTGTCTGCTTAACAACCTTAAGATAAGGTTGCCTGCAAAGATGATTGCTTTGTGACCTCTTGACCACAACTGTAGAAGAATCATTTGCACACAAGAGCTATTGAACCAAGATGCTATTTGCTGGAAGGTAACCTCCTATTAATTTTGCCCACTGCTCCTTGCTAATCTCTTTCTGGAATTGAGTAATATACATACTGCAGTGGGGAGGGGAGAGATACAGGTTGTCCTACATGGGACTATCATCCCCTAACCACCCATGTACACAAACATTGGCCTTCTGATTGTTTCTTCCACGATATTGGAACGGGTAATGGGATTCTTAACATTAAAGCAAAAAATAAAAAATGAAAATGAAGACTTCCTGTCATTCAGAAAAATTTAACAAAGAAAATCATTCAGAGTGGAGTTATTCAAGCCTAGCCTTACCTATAATACTCTGATTATATAAGCAATACTTTCTGCCATATGACAGGATGCATTCAATCAACTTATTTTTTTACCCATCTTGCTCAGACCAGAGTTTTTGGTAAACTGGACCTGAGCAATTTTTCTCCAGGCAAAAAAAATGGAGATGGCACTCAGCAAAACCATAGCAGCCAATGCTTCCACAACCCTTCTGAAAGCCAAGATCATTTAGATTGCTTTGGTGTTAATTGGTAGATTGAATACATGTCTTAGGATAGGGGTGTCAAATTTCCAGCATGGATGCCTCATGCACTGGCCATGCCCACACCCAGTTTAGTGAAGGGGGAAAAATTCTGATGTGACGCTATTGTGATGATGTGAGTTTGACACCCTTGGCTTAGGAACTATATGAAGGCTGCTTCTCATGAAATAGGCACCCTAGGAAAGCCACTTGGAATTGGATCGGTACTAAGTTAAAATACTCACTTAATATTTCCACACATTCTCCAGCTAGCATTTGTTATAACAGTGAAAAGTGAGAATCAGTGGCTAATTTGCATGCATATGATCAACTTGCTATCTGAAACAGTCATCACAGAGGTGCAACTGTAGGCAGCCCTCAAATAGTACAATTTTTGTACGAAAATGAACTATAAGGTAGGGGGGAAAAACCCTTCAATGTAGCAGAAGTGGCTTTGGATGGCTTTATACACTTTATATTTCGATACTTGTTATGTGGGACAAGGGGAATTATATCAGAAATAAAGAGTTCTCCTTCCTTCAACTTGCCAATTCTATTGTTGTAGATGAGTTGCTTCTTATTACAGATTAAATTTATCCTTACATACCCATGCAGTCCTCCAAAGAGGTATCAGTGCCTATTTGAATATCATCAATGGCAATGTCTCCTGAATGCCCATTGCTTATGGTGCCTTCAAATACAATCTAGGAGTGAACACAGACAGAATAATAAATCCACAAACAGTCCTTGCAATATTCCAGAGAAACAAATTAAAGTTATCAGATTTTCTTAGTGTTTAAAAGTTTCCAGCTGACAAAAAGGTAAAGCTCAAGAGAACCCTTGAAATGTATCCATTATCATCAACTCCCCAAAAGTTAAACAGCTGGTTTTTTTACTTTAAAAGTAACAGCCTCAGTGACACAGTGCTAAGAGTGCAGTACTGCAAGCTACTTCTACTGCAATTTGGCAGATCGAATCCCACCAGGCTCAAGGTTGACTCAGCCTTCTATCCTTCTGAGGTGGGTAAAATGAGGACCCAGATTGTTGNACCCAGATTGTTGGCGGCAAAATGCTGACTCTGTAAACCACTTAGAGAGGGCTGTAAAGCACTATAAAGTGGTATATAAGTCTAAGTGCTATTGCTATTGCCATGAGGAGTAGAAATAAATATTGGCTGCCCACCATTCTTTTTGACCAAGCTAGAGACTCAACAATCTTCAGCTTCTCCTAATCCATTCTAGATCTCTTCACCTTTCTCCAGCTTTTGACATGTAGTGCTTTATTTAAATTAGTGCCTTAATTAAATTTTACATTATTTCTCTGATAAGACATAAAAACCAGTGCAAAAAACCAGTGTCTTCCGGGGCTAGTAAAAATCTTACTCTCACACAATCCTGTATTTGATTCTAGAATTACTGTAGCTTTAACAATTTCATATCATGTATTATTTATTCATTTATAATTTAATATCTGCAAAGTGCCTAAAGTCCAGTAGGTCTGAATAATAGATAAATGGCATTAAACAAATAAACTTCACTTGTTGATTTGGAAATGCAGAACCTGAGCATAAACCTCAAATATATATCTGGTGGGCAAATACCAGAAAACACAATTTGTTTTCATTATGGTTCTTCATCTTGGCTCCCCTCTCAGGTCCAGCTGGATTAATCTTCCAATGGAATTGGGAATGTGTTGAGATGAAATCTATTTACAGTTTCCATTAAGTTGATGCAGTGATAAGACTCATGGAGGGACTCTAGCAAAGAAGCAGGAATTCTAAAATGTGAAAAAAGATCCCAAAATTGCTCTCCTGGACTTTGGACCACATCCAAGTACTGTTTTCTTCTGACTATGAATTAGTGGTTTGAACCCCATGCTAATTTTGTACAAGGAACTGCAGAGAGAAGAAAGAAAACCAAGCAAACAAACTAAGAACTTCATTCTGTATTCTAGCAATATAGACAAATATGCCTGTCAGGTTTAATTTCCACACTTTATTTTAAAATTCAGACTGGCATTTTCATCAAAATGCTTCAGTGTGGTGAAGGGAAACAGAACGCAGGTGAAAAGCAGAGTAGACAGGGAATACTTCTGAATTGTTGGGAGCAACAGCAAATACAGATAGAAAAGAAGTTTCTGACTTTATATTCATATCAAATTTAAACTGCTTTAATACTTATTTCTCTTCCTAAGAAATCCTGGGTGCTGCTGTATATCTGTCAAGCTTAGACTACTAACTTCTGATAATTTAAAACATCCTACAAAGCAAAAATTTGTAGGAATTTTCAGAGGGAGGAAACTGGGTGGTTAAATAGTACAGATAGTCCTCAACTTACAACCACAATTGAAACCAGATATTCCATTGCTAAGCAAGATAGTTGTTAAGTGAGTAATGTCTCAATTTTACAACTTTTGTTGCCACAGTTGTTAAGCAGATCACTGTCATTGTTTAGTGAACCATGTGATCATTAAGTGAATCTGGCTTCCCCTATTGACTTTGCTTGTCAGAAGTCGAATGGGAATGTTGCCAATGGTGACCATGACCATTTACTTCAAACATCGTAAATACCATATATTTTGTTTGTCAAGCACCAGAATCTTGATTATATGACTGTAGGGATATTCCAATATTTGTAAGTGGCAGATTGGTCACAAATAACATTTTTAAGTGCCATTGTAACTTTAAACGGTTGCTAATGAATGGTTATAAGTTAAGGACTTTATGTATAAAAAATTTTCAGTTTACAATGTAAGCTTTCACCATAATTAGCATTTTTCTTCCAACAAGCAATTGGGGTAAGTTTCAATGCTGGATTGCAACAATGATTAAACACCAGGTTAGAAACCAGGAGACCATATGTTCTAGTTCTGCTTTAGGCATGAAGCCAGCAGGGCCAGTCACTCTCTCACAGCCCTAGGAAGAAAGAAAGGGAAAACCCCAAAATGCTTCATTAAAAAAACTGCAGACAGTCCAGACAGTCACCAGGAATCAGAAACTTATTCTAAGGCAGTGGTTCTCAACCTGTGGTCCACGGATCCCTGAGGGGCTGTGATGTGATCACAGAGGGTCCACAAAGGCTTCATGCTGTTTAGTGCTTTAAATCTTGAGTTAAGTCTTGGTAGTCTGGTAGTATTGGTAGTATTTAAAAGGGGTTTGTGGTGAAGAAAAGGTTGAGAATCACTGCTCTAAGTCATTTATCTTTCTTTCTGTTTATCTATCTCCCTGTCTATCTACTGTATCTTCCTATTCCAAGGGCATCTGTGAGATGCTGATAAAGAAGCCAGCATATTGGCCATGACTGCATGATGTATGCCATCTTGACTTTTTTGGCCCATTCCTATGGACTATTCAGAATTTATACTCAGCTGCTCTCTATTGCTTAAAATGTCTGAAAACACAGGGCCCACTTTGGAGTTCTTGACATAATTGCTCCCTTCTCCCTTAAGAAATAGGTATGCAATTTATTTTTGTGTTTCTCCAGTGTGGATTCCAGGCTCTTAAATAATTATAGCACCAACAATCTAGGCAAACTCTTAAATTCCTGCTGCCTCCAATATGCACTCACATTTATTTCTTATGTTTGCCTTGACAAGCTACATGATCATCATCCAAGAGGAAATAGGAGAAGGAAAAACAATCCCAAAAGGTAGAGCTACCAGATCTGGGTTGCAAACATCTTAGTGATCACAAAAAGCAAGAAATACATAGAGAAAACGCTATATTTTTGTTGTCTTCTGCTGGTGATCTTGATTTTTGCAGTCCATGTCTTGCAAAAGATAATCTTTTAAGGATGTAAATGACAATAAAATAAACCCAGAACTAAACTATATATAAAATAGGCAAAATCCAAGTAGCAAATACAGGGTTATTCAGTTGCTATAGCAACATGGAAAACAAAATGAAAGAGAGAAAGCTCTTATGAACAATGTTTTCTTTTTTTTTTTTTTTAATGATGAACAAAAACATGGTCTCTTGAAATCTGGCAGATGAATGTGTAGTGATGTCCAATCTCAGTCTATACCTTAACATGCTCACCTGATATTCTGTATCATAACTAGGCAGAAGAATCCGGCCTTCTCTCCACTCCTCCCCTTGGACTTCTCTGATGATCCACAGTGGTTTGTTTTCATGCGTTGCCTCCCGCCGCACCTGTAGCATAGTCCCACTCCCTCCAGAGAGCTGGTACCAAAACATCAGGCATACAGCACTCCTGGGCAAGAAGACAGTGGGACTGATCAGCCGAGCATGCTGCCCTTCTCTTCTTGCGCTGCTTTGCAACCTCAAATAACTCTTGCCATCTGCTGAAGAAGATTAATCCTAATTAGAATTTGCAATAGACATGGCAATCTATGGTTATTAGCTCTAGTTAATGAGAAATTCAACCATGAATAGCAAGAAAGTACATGGTTCATAATTTCAGCATAATGTAGAAAAAGAGGTCACTCATTTCCTGTCCTGCCCCACACTGCTTTCACGCGAGGAGAGAACTTAACACTTAAATGTTAGATGAAGGAAGCATGCATTTTAAATCAAGCATTGGGTATTCTCCAAAAATTACTGTGTTTAGACTATTAGAAGAAGAAGCTGCTTCCACAAGAACCTGCTTATTCATTAAGATCTCCTAGAAAAACTTATTTTTGCATCCCACTCTATTTAATTATTTATTTCTTAGTGATAGCACCAGATTTAGGATTTTCTTCATTTGAGAGCTTCCTTTTTTTGACTCTTAGCCTTTTGCAGATGTTTAAGACCATCTCATTTCAAAACATATTATTTGAAAAAAGGAAAGTAGTTGTGTTCGCAAAGAATGAGACTCAAGACCAGCATAACTTCAGCTTTTTTATTTAATTCTTCAATTCTGTCTGAGCCAGGAGCCACGGCAGCCCCTTTTATAGAGAGGCTGCTTGCGGCTCGCGGCCAATGACGGCTCCTTGATTCTCCCGCCCCTGAGGTGGCCAATCATAGGCTAGCTATTTTTGGCCAATCACCATCAAGTAGAACACCAATCAGATTCAAGTGTTTGGCGTTTGTGGACCAATGGGAATAGAGTATTTGGAAATGCTAATATGTACACCCCTCCCTCTTGGTTTGGTCCTACCTTACATAATCACGTAAGTAGGCGGGGCTTTTATGTTGTTTCTATTGACCTGCACAGTTTAGTCGTGCTGTTGTCTTCAGACGGGTTCGGACGAGATTGCCTGTTTCCCTCCCGTCTTTCCCTGTGGAATCCTCCTGGAAGGATGGAGTCAGCCATGCCACTCCCGCCTGGCCTACCTGGGCTGGTGAGAGTTGGCTCGGCTGCCTCCCTTCCGGAGTGGCTTCTTGTGCGTCTCTTTGTGCCTCCTGTTCCCTCTTCGCCGCAGTTCTTCTTCAGGTAAGTCGTTGTTTCTTTCTGAGTTTAATTTGTGCCGAATGTGGTTTTGGGTTGTGTTTTGATTTCGCGGTGTTCTTTTCTGGATGGGGTCTCCCCCTCCCCTCTTATTTTGTTTGAGAGGTCTTCCCTCCTCTCTGGTTGGCTTATTATTATTGTTTAATATTTGCTGTGGTTCTGATTGTGTTGGCTGTGTGTTGTTCTTCGTGCCTGGGTATGTCAGGTGGTTCGTTCCAATGAAGTTCTGATCTTAATTGATAATATGTCTCCTCCAGCTTCCTACCATCGTCCATTTCTAAATCTATACGACCGGGGTCCTGTTATTTGTGTTATTTTTGCCGGACCCACAGTGGGTGCCCCGCTGAGATTTTTAGCATAGACGAGGTTTCCTGCTCAAATTGCTGCGGTGTCTGCTGGAGGAGTCTGTTGGTTTTTTCAGGGCTGTATGTGCGGGTGTAATCTTTCCAAATGTGATCTTAATTTTCTGCCCATTAATAATCTTCTGGGCTTTTATTTGTAGTTGAGCTCGTGTGATGTGTTTGTTGTGCGTGAGCATTTTATAAATTTTCTCTTGCATGTCTACGTCTCTTAATTTTTCTCATTAGGTTTCTTTGGTATACCGCGACCATGCGTTCCGCCTGCCCGTCATAGCCGGTTGGACCAGCACTTGTCAAAGCATGCTTTATTCCGTGTTTGGCGAGGAACTTTTCAAATGTCAATGCTGTGAACTGTGACCCTTTATCTGAAACTAATAAGTCCGGTAACCCATGTGTGGCGAAAAGTTTTCTCAGTTGTTGATAACTGCTTCTGTAGTTGTTGAGTTCATGATGCTTACTTCCAGCCAACTTGAGTAAGCATCTACTATGATTAAAAATGTGTTGTCCTTTTGTAGGCCCTGCGAAATCTATGTGAATTCTTGACAGGGCCCCCTCGGTGTTTTCCCAGTCTTAGTAAGGTGCTGAAGGAGGTGCAGGTTGGGATCCTTGGCATTTATCGCAGGTTTCTACCATTTACCCAATATCCTTACCATCCCTGGCACCATACATATAACTCCTGGCCAAGGATTTCATTCGTATAATATAAAATATTCAGCACTTGCTCTTGTAATAAATCTCGTATTCACCACCCGATCCCCCCATAGAATGCAACCTTTCAATGATGACAGTTCAGTTTGGCCTGTTCTTGAATCGGTTTAAATTTAATGTCTGTCTTGTTTTCCAGCCCACCCTTTTGCCCTACCCAGTTTAAAACCTGAGACAAAGTTTTGTCTCTTGTTGTGCTTTCGCAATGTCCGTTGCGGTTATGGGTAGGTTTGGTAGTGTCTCAATCTGTAGGGTGAATGTGGTTCGGTGGTTTCCAGGTCACTCCCTAGTTTCAGATAGGGGGAGTACAGCCTAGCGCACGGCGTGAGAAATGTCTTTGCCTGATCCGGGAATCAGTTATATAATTGTATGCAGCAAGGAACAGGTCGGACCATCTTGTCATGTCGTGGGAGAGTATGTTCGGAGTGGCGCTGTTCCCTGCTAATATCCAATAGGGGTTTGTGCGTCTGTAATAAGTGTAAAGGTCTACCATAAAGGTATCATGAAACCGTTTGACACCGGATATTGCTGCCTAACGCCTCTCTGTCCAACTGACTGTAGTTCCTTTCCGTTTTGGATAGTTAGTTAGAGTAGAATGCACATCGGTGCTTCTCTCCCATCTGGCAGCGTGTGGCTGAGTACGTGTTCCGACGGTTGAACGGTGATGCGTCCGCAGGTGACTGTCAATGGTAGTGTCTCGCTGTATTGTATTAATACAGAGTCGGATGTTATTAAATCTTTTTATTTTCTGGAATGCTTTTCTCTTCGTCATCCCCAGGCCAGGTGGGGCTCTTGCTCCATAGCTCTAATGCTAGTGTCCCGCCGTCATCTCTCTCTT
>BHFT01078889.1:0-14561 GCA_004320025.1 Laticauda laticaudata
AGGTTGAGAAAACTAAGGGAAGGGAAAAATTATTGAGAAAATGTTAAAATAGTAGTAAGATATGGAATAGAACACAGAGATGAATATGAAATTGAATTTGTGTCTGTATAGAGAAGTGATAAACTGGGACCACACTTTTCTCAAAAAAAGAAATTGTACTTGTATTATGTTTGTGAAACCCAAATAAAATTTTTATATATAAAAATGGAATATCCCACCCCTACTTTAAATCTTAAGTAATCTTATGTGTCCAGTTCTTCTGGCATAATGAAAAAGCAAGGGAAAAAAAACCTTAAAGAAAATATGTTAGGAAGAACTGAGTGTAAAAGGGCCTACTATGAAGGCAGAGCAAGAAGAAACAAAAAACAAAAAAAGAGCAAAATTGCACAAGGTCAATAACCCTTAGTTTCCATGAAAAAAATATTCAAAGCCTCACATGAATATAAATATAGGATTAAAAGGGGAACCAAAGGTCCTATATAAATTTGTATATTTTCAGAAATGAAAGCTGGGATGCACAATAAATCCCAACAACATTCCACTTAAATATATGCAAGAAAAAATCCTTACTGACCACCCACAAATGCAATCTCATCACACTGTTCATACTGACGCCTGCCTACCAGTCAAACATGGTAGATCTACTATATACAATTTCCACATATAAACACTGTTACCTCTTATTGGTTACCTCCAATAAGGATTTATACAGTCATTTACTTCCTTCTAACCAGCTTTCTAGGTGTATTTTTGGTTCCATCCTACATAATTTTAATTTAGAAAGTCAGAATTGGCATAATAAAGGAAAAAAGAGAGGAAAGGGCTGAAAAAAGTATTTTTTATTTAGCCGGAAACAAACTTTTAAGATACTAGAATATAAAATGTTTACATTTTACAGAAATTATCCTATATGGAAGCATAAATGATATATTTAGCACATCATCTCACTTTAAGTAATAAAAACTACTTTGCGTGGATACGTGTGTGATATATATGATTTTATACACACACACACACACACATACACACAGACAAAATCAGTAGAAGAAACAAATTCCTCGATACATCCTTTTGCAACTTTGCTAAATCAATCTAAGTATTCTTAATTTACTAGCAAATAATAATAATGGCTAAACAGAATAATTTATCTGGCAGATCCTCAAGGTTGCTTGGTTTAAATTAATGGAGAATTGATCATTGTTTGAATTTTGCTTTAAGATTTGAATCATATGAAAAGATGTAGCAAATGTTCATGTTTGCTTTATTGCACGTTCTTTAATGCATTACACATTGGTTTCTCTATAGTTTAGAACAGAAACTGTCAAACTGTAGTGATTAACATAGATTTCCTTTAATAATCGGCATAGTAGTGAAATAAACACAGCTGGAAAATGAGAAACCCTTGGATGTTTTCATCAATTAGCATAAACATATCTGGCAAACACTTGAAAGAACTGTCTGCAATGATTTGTGTGTAAATTCTAAAAAACAAGAGGCAAATTAATTCATATTTAGAATGGGTATCAGGACACTGCATATATCCCTGATAAGTGAAGTGAAGGTAGCAATAGTAAAAAGTGGAGATCCTAGTTTACACAGAATGCAGTGAGTTGCTTCGGGTAAAACTGGACTTTGGTTGCATTTATGCTATGTTGGCCAAAATAAGTCCCCTATTGATCAGTATTTTCTTTATGCTGCAATGTAATGTAATACATTACTATTGTAATATTAATAATAACCTAGTTTATAGTTTCTCCTACTAAAAAGCATTCTATATAAGACTTCATTGTTGAAAACCAGACATTCTAATAGAATTAATGAGCTCCACAAAATAAGGATTTTTTTATAGTGTTTAAGCAGAAAGAAAAAAGGCATAATGACCAAAGGAGAGCAAAGAGTATCAGACATAAAAAGTGATTCTTTTTTAAAAAAGAAACATCATCATCAATTTTGAAAGAAATAAAAAATGATTTGAGAAAAGTGTAAAGAAGATAAAGCAAGATGCTTTCAGCAGTGAGAATAAAAATAAAAGCAATGAAATGCAAAGAGACTGAAGTGAATGAATACTGGAAGGAGCGTTCTAAAGCAGGGGTTGCCAACCTTTTGGACCTCAGGGACCACCAAACTCATAATTTTAGATCCCAGGGTTCACTAACAGGTTCTGTAGGCGTGGCCTAATTTGTGGGTGTGGCTTGATCATGTGACAGGCTGGGCATGGCTTGTATGTAAACATTATAAATATTTTATAAATATTGCATTTTTTAATAAAAAAGAGCAACTTTTACCCAAAATCAGACAAACCAGGCAGATTGAGTTGCTCATAGAATAACGGATTCATTCAGAGATCTATCTATCTGCCATTGGCTAGCTCAGTCTATCACATAAAATTTGCTTGCAAGCAAACTCACAAAATTAGCTCACAACACACCATGCATGTAAATATTGATTTTTTTATTTTATAAAAAGAGCACCTTTTACCCAAAATCAGGCAAAGCAAGCAGATTGAGTTGCTCACAGAATCATTNGAGGTTTGGCTGTGCTGAGCCAAAGATTTAAAGACTAGCTAGAAAGCAAGAAATCCAACCATTTCCTGCTTCCTAGCTAATCTAAATCTCAGCACAGAAGAACAGATGATGGTCGGAAAAAGGAAAAATAATTTAGCAGGCAAGTTACTGGGTATGGAGTGAGTGGGTGGGGAGGGTTCTTGCAGGCCATGTGGGCGGTACAGCCTTGTGTTTCTGCACAGTCTGGATTAATTGCTTTGTAGTGGTGCTCTGGGGGTGAGATTTCTCTGAGGCCCTCCAAAATTTTCTCACGGCCCACCAGTGGGCCGTGGCCCACCAGTGGGCCATGGCCCACCAGTTGGCGACCACTGTTCTTAGGCATGCAACATGCTGATAGAAAAGCAGTACAGCAATTGCAAAGAATTAATTGATAATGGCTGTATTTAAGAGTATGCTTCTGCCCACTTTGTTACATGAGAATGAGGATGTAAGAGTAGAATTCCATGGGAATAAGGTACCTAAAGTATGCATGAGAGAAAAAATATGATCAAGAATCAATGGGTGCTGAGTGAATGTAGAATTGTGGTGGCACAGTTGTCAGAATACAGCATTGCAGGCTGACTTTGCTCACTGCTAGAAGTTTGATCCTGAGTGGTTCAAGGTTGGCTTAGTCTTCCATCTTTTCGACATCAACAAAAAACCAACAAAGATGCTAATTCTTTATTGATATGTAAATTATATTTAGAAGAAGCAATAATTTTAGAGGAATTAAACTGAATCCTATTATATTTTCACTATTTTGACCATGTTACTAATGAAGAATGTACTGTAAAAGAGTTTCTCTTCCAAGTTACATAACATTGTCACATGCAGGAGATTCCAACTTGTAGGTCTTGTACTCTGCATGGAGAATAATCAAATTCCCAAAATAGCAATGAATTCCCAATGCCAAATGACCAAGAGGATGCCCTTGAAATACATGGCTAAGAATGTTCATAGATGACTTTAAGACTTTAAACATCACATGGGAAGATGCTGATCTACATGCCCAAAATTGAAAATACTAGATATCCCTTGCTGCACATGGGAGGATCTAATACTAAAGCTAAAATGCTAAACTGAATCCAGAATGTTTTCTGAAAGCTTTTCTAGGAAAACCCTATTTTCCTTTCAATTAGCTAACAATGCAACTTCCTCAAACAATGACAGTTTCAATGTAATTGAAAAAATGCTGTCAGAGGCATTCGCCTAACAATATTTGTGATAAATTTGTCCATGTGTTGGTGCCATTTGGTTAATTCACTCTTATTATAGCAATGAAGTGCAGATCAGTCACATGGCTCTTTAATTGTTCTGTAGATATAATTAATTTTCACTGCATTAACACCATTCATTTTGATATTTTTCTTCTTTTAACACTTATTTTTTGGTTTTACAAAATGTATCTATTTCAAAACAGAATTGTCCTTGATTTTTTAAAAACCAAAACAATGACAAAAACTCAGTTATCTGATAAAACTGTTTTCTTAACCTAACAATCAAGTAGGTGAAAAATTATGATGTGATTTGTTCACGTTCAGGGCTAAATTATTGTATTATTAAGCAAACTCATTTACAAAACACAATCTAACCGATACAATATTTTGAGTCATTCCAACTGTTAGAAAGTCTCAAAATATTATGATTATTCTTAGGCACTATAGATAGAAAAAAAGCATTATTTAAATAAAGGTGAAATTGTTTTAATTATTCCTTTACCGTTAGTATTGATGTTACTGTCAATGAAGTTATATTTGGTAGAAATGAAAGAAATATTAGAATGGGAGTTACAAGGATAGCCTCAAAATGAAAAGTAGGAAACCTTCATCCATGTTTGTTTTATTAAAATGTATGCATATAAAGCATTAATATGCAAAAGGAGAAGAGGAATGATACCAGGAATCATATTCAATTGGAATTGCAAAAACTATTAGAAAACACCTGAAAAATATATCTTTAACAGGCCACTGATATTAAGTACTATGGAATTTAAATGTAAAGTCATAGAAAAAGAGTACTGAAAACCAATGCTACTTTTGACATGGACTTATGTTAATTTTCAAAACACCAACAAGTGTAGGCATATAATAAAAATATATAAAGACTCAATCTGCTCAACATTCTGTTTCCACAGTGAATCAAATATATATGGCTTATCTGTGCAAGGATAGATTTGAAGCTCCAGAAGCTATGGGTGCTCCAAAACAAGGCTTTTAAGAAGAGACTGGATAACCATTTGTCTGAAGCCATACAGAGTATCCTGCTTGAGTAAGGAATTTGATTAGAAGGTCCCCAACTGTTATTCTGTTTTTCTGATAGGCATATGATATCATCCTGCTCCTGTATTGAATGGCATGCAGCTTTGACTCAACATGGTCAATTTTGAAAAATCTGGATGCCTGTCATATTCACAATTTTCAAAAAATAGTTACCTCCAAATCACACATTCCAATTCACAAGAAAATTCTTCGACTATCTCGTAACATATAGTACATACATATGTGATCCCCCCCCTTTCTTTAACCCTAGCCTGAAGACAATAAGTCGATATATCTAATGAGAAATTTGGTTCTTGGATATATGGGTATAACAAGAACTTGTTTTTATGATAAAAATGTTCTAAAAATAAAAGGTAAATGAATTGATCATTTTAAAAACTACATAACATTTTACCTGTTTTTGCTCTTCTCCCAAGCCATCCCACATAGATGCTACAATTTTAGAAACTTCGCCAAAAGTAGCATTTGGATTTTGGCCCTTAATAGCTGCTTGAGTGTCTCGGAAAAATAATGCATAGGCAGAAACAGGTTTTTGTGGCTCATTAGGATCCTTCTTTTTCTTCTTCTTGGGAGTTTTGGGTTTCTTTCCCATGTCAGAGGCAGGTCTTTTTTCTCCCCCATTGATCTACCGCAAAAAAAAGAAGAAAAAAACATTACAAAACAAACTATTGCAATTATTACTGAAAACCAAACTAAATCTCTGTTCTTCCATCCATATGAATTTAGACACTTTAGCTTAAATCTTTAGTTTAATTACAGCCCTTGTATAATTCAAATTATTAATCTCTTATTTATTTCATTTATAAAATTCATTTATAAAATTATATAACCTAACAATATTATACATTACAGTTTGTTTTCATTCTAGCTAAACTGTAGCTTAACTTTTATTTTTAAAAATTCTTTTCAAGCCATACTACAAATTGCATGATATGCAATTTGAACTCTTTCATTAATATGATGATCAGTTTCAATATATGCAGCTTAGGGTTGCTTTTCCAAAACATCTTAAGTAAATCAAAAGATCCAATAGCCCAAGAAGAAAGAAGAGGAGTCATCTACAACATCCAATGTGAGGACTGAATCAGCTACTATATAGGAAAAGGTAGAAAACTTGCAGAGTACATCCATGAATGCTAACCAGAAGTAAGATGATAAAAACCACTTAATTTCACAACACTTGGACTTTAGATTTTTGTCTGGACAGATTGGATATCTTGTCTGTATTCAAGTATGGATCTGTTATATATTGCTAAGGAACTGCAGTGTCATTACGCAGTAGTAATGTAGTTCTATAAAACTACATTACTATGCAGTAGACTGTAGTTTCTACACAACAGTGCTCAAATTGGTAGCTGTAGGCAACAATCAGTAGTGTTCTTTTCTGTTATTGTGACTTGTCTTTTAATAGGTACCCTCTAGAAATGGATTTGGCTCAATTGATTTGCCTATTGATCTTGTACAGTATGTGCTTGGCTTATATCCATCAGTTGGTACATGTCTGTCAAGTAGGTCAGAACAAATATGGTTGTAGTATAGAGCCTGGATATTTGGTGGTATGTACTAGATGGGAACTGGAAGTACCTAGACATGCATGAGATAGATATGTTTTCTGTGTAATGTGAAGTTTATATGTCTATTGTGTAGTTTTCCTGTGACATCAAGCAAGTGGGACAGAAGTTGCTGAATTTTTAGAGATTAGTGAATCTTTTTCATGATGATGAAAATGTCATCAATGTATCTCAAGTACAAGAGAGATTTCAGAGGCAAAAGTTGAGAAATTACTATTCTAGGTTAACCATGAAAATGTTGGCAACCTTATGTCATTGGTAACCATAATGTAGCTTTGGATGAATGCAAAATTATACAGTTTAGGGAGAAGGTTACTATGCTGACTTCAGTGGTTACCTCAAAGATGCTTTTTCAAGAGGCAACTGGACTTTCTTGTTTTTCTTTGAAGACGTTTTGCTTCTCATAAAAAGCTTCTTTAGCTCTGACTGGATGGTAGAGAATGGAAGGATCTATATTCCTTGCAGACAGATGCCATTTGCATTCTTTAAGAGTCATTGGGGCATTTGGAGGTTTATTTGTGATGTTAGGGTCACCTAACTAATGCAAATGGGTGTGGAGCCTTCTTGGAACTGCTAAAAGGACTTTGTTGTTGACTGGAGATGGATGTTGTCGTAATCTTCCCCCTCTCTCCAAGTTTGACATAGATGGTCTCTTTGACCCCTCTGTCAAACCAGCAATTGTCTCTGTCCAAAATGTGGACTTTGCTGTCTTCAAAAGAGTGGCCTTTGTCTTTTAAGTGCAGATGGACTGCTGAATCTTGTCCTGATAAGTTTTTTCTCTATATTGTGCCATGTATTTATGAAGTTTCATTTCTCCAATGTTCATATCTGCATATGTCTCACTGCATTCTACTTCATATACCATGTTGCCCAGTTTGTGTCTGGGCATTTTATTCTTGAGGTGAACAAGCTTCTGCCTTTGTATACTGTTGCGTTTGAAGTGTGCACATATGTTGTATTGGCTGAAGATCCTCCTGAGCTTTTCTGATATTCCTGCAATGTATGGAATGACAACATTGCTTCATTTATTGTTCTCTTCTCTTTCTGTAAGCTTCAATATTAAGGCTTCTGTCTTCTTTAATGTATACTGCACAGGAAGGCTAGACTATTTTCCTTAATATCTTCCTGTGTGCATTTCCATTCCATTCCTCACCATCCAGCAAGAGCTGAAGAAGCTTCTTGGATGAGAAGTGAAATGTCTTCAAAGAAAAACAAGAAAATATAGTTGCCTCTTTAAAAAGCACCTTGGGGGCAACTATGACCTGGATGTCTGAGAATCTTCACTGACTTCAGTGGTTATGTTCCTGTTGGCTCAAAGTCCAAATTTTGGGGAGATGCTTATAGTCCATCAGCATCCAGCTATCATCCAACTTAGGGAGGCTTTATTGTTTCTTATACACCTGTGAGTGTATAAGCATAAGGTCTAAATACAGAATCCATAAAAGCTAAATTGCTGCTGTGATGGTTACAATGTTTGAGTCAATGGGATGATCAGGTATGTATACTTTTTGAAAACAAGGTACAAAATGCTTGTGAAGGATCATGTGATATTTTTCTACAGATATAGTCTTGTATGTCTTCTGGAAAGTGCATTTACTAGTTATTTTCATTAAATTGCTGAGGTTCTGAGAATATAATATAGTTTTGGAGAGCTCTTTCCTCGAATAATCCATCTGATTCATAATGACAATTGCTCTTTCTGTGTCAGTTTATTCAATTATCATATTGCTGATGCTCTTGAGACCTTGGATGATGTCTCATTCTGCCCTGCAGACATTGTTGAGTAAGAATACTTTTTTTATTGATGACTATGATTTCAGTTTGTTGGCAACATTATTCAGAGTAGAAATCCAATTCAGTGTTAAATTTGTAGTTTTGTGTTGTCCTTGGATGAGTTAGCTTGATGATAGCTACTTGTCTAAATTTTATTTCTTATACTAAAGCTACTTAAGTGTCAAGCAAGTAAAAAAATACTATATAGCCCCCACACAGTTTATATTTTGTGGGGGTTTAGTGGAGCAAAAGAATAAGTCTCATGCAAAAATTGGAGTGTTTTTACTGGCTGACTGAGGGACTGGTAAGTTTATAATGCTGTGGGAAGTCTCTGACACCCTTATGTTATATTTAGTGAAGTTTACAGAAATGTGAAACAATTTATTTTCTTTTTCTTCAAGAAGGTGAGATTTATAGAACAAGATTGTTGTCAGGTCCTGGTGAAGTCTTTATGCTGTTGGAGTTACAGGGTAGAGATGGTGTGGGAGAGTGATTTTTGCTTGCTGTAAAGGATTCTGTTTAGTTGGCTTATTAGTTATTATTTTTATTAGTTATTATTATTATTAGTTGGCTTGAGAAAATATAGAATAATCTTTGGCTACAGTCTATACAATATATGGCCCTTACAGGATTCTTTCCTTTCAGTCCTTAGGAATGATGTCATACTGTGTTGCACTTTTTAAAGAAGAAGTCTGTTTCTATGCTGGTATGATAATTAACATAATCTTTCCATGAGATAAATTAAGACAAGTCTATATGCTGCCAATATTTTAAAGAACTTTAGGCTTTCCTTTAGCTTATGGATAAAATAATAAACAGGTAATCCTTGACTTAGAATCAGTTATTTAACAACTGGTTGGCATTACAATAGCTTTAGAAAAGGTGCTTTAAGATTTCCAACTGTCGTAAAATGTTCTGCTAATGTCCTGGAGTCACATGACCACATTTTGGACACTTGGCAACTGGCTTACATTTTCCTCTGGCTCACACTTGTAACATCCCATGGTTATGTGACCATGATTTGCAACATTTTTTCCAGTTTTCGGCAAACACCTATTTGGGAGAATGGATTTGGTTGGAGCATAAGACACTCCAAAGTATAAGACGCACCAAGCTTTTGAGGAGGAAAACAAGAAGAAAACAAGAAAAAAAAATCTGCTTCTGTCTCCCAGCAATTTGCCTCTTTGCAGCAAACAACTGGTCAACTTCAGCACAGCCTGATTAGCACAAGCAGCTGATTGTCAGTTGAATCAGCCTCCGACAATCAGCTGTTTCAAGCTGCAGGGATTGACATAGTCCATCGCGCACCCCATTTTAAGCCTCTGTATCCCATTTTTGGCCTTCTTGTTCCCTGTTTTCGGCCTCAGCACACCCCATTTTCTGCCTGTTCCAATCTCCACTGTCCAGGTTGTTTGCTGTAAATTGCTGGGAGGCAGAGGCCGAAGGGTGGGGGTGCGGTGGGTGGGGGGGACTTTGGCAATATTCGCTGTATAAGGCATATGAAAAAATGCATCTTATACACAAAAAAATACGGTAAATCACTTAACAACCACTATAAAGCTGTTGTAAATTTGGATCCATAAACATGGTCTGGTCATAAACATGAATGCCTCAATTTATGAGCATTATGAGTTACAACAAAACTACAATTTCAATGGTGGTCATAAACTGAGAACTACCTGTATTCTGGAACTTGGGAGTGAAAGAGGAATGAGGCTACAGGGCTGGGTTTTTTTTTAAGGCTGCCCCAGTTTTCATCAAGATAAATATGAGCAGTGGTACATATGAAATTAGAAGTAGAAAAAATATTTCTGTTCTTAAACTGCATCCACATTGTCAATAGAATATTACATGAAGGGTTAATAATGTATTACCTATTTTAAAAATGCTGCATTTAAAATAAGAGTATTAAAAGTACTGAAAAGTGACCATGTCACATGTCTCCATTGTAAGTAATATATGAAGATAATCTTCACATAAAATTATAGAACAAATGTATTTGTTTTATTAATTTATTCTGAGGAGTATTTATTTATTTATCTCAGTTTATATGTTATAATACACACTTCACACTGAATAGCATTTATGCAAACAGAACTCAAACATATAACCTACTGAAACTTTTTGTTAACATTTTTGCAGGTATGAGAACAAAATAATAGTAGTTCTTTGGTATCATCTCAAACATTTTTTTCTACAATAATCAATATTCCATGGTTTTTCTTATATTCACTAAGTTCTTTTTCCTACGCAAATTGGCATTTTTGTTACAATAGATCAGAGGTCTCCAAACTTGGCAACTTTAAGACTTGTGGACTTCAACTCCCAGAATTCCTCAGCCAATTCTTAAAGTTGCCAAGTTTGGGGACCCCTACAATAGATCATAATATTTCTCTCAGCACTCACAAGGCAAAATTAAAATTCCTTACTATCTAATAACATTGCCATTTACATTGTGGTCACCTAAATACCAGGAACCTACTATTTGTAGCATTAGTGCAGAAACTCAGAATTATCCATCTCCTGGATCTGTATACTCTGAAAGCATTAAACATTTGTTTGTAAGGTTCTTAAACTGTACATATGATTGTCTTATGTTATTGAAACATAAATTAAGAAATCTGTAATGTTATATTTATTATGGCTTTGTTTGGCATTGGAATGTTTATGACTTTGAATTTTCTTTTTTCTTTCAAAATATTTAGTATTTATTTGATTTGTCAATTGCTTACAAGATACAGGTATAAGAAAAAATATAGTTTTGAATACATGAGATAGATACTTATAAGAAAAAAAAAACAATAGGACAAGGACGGTAGGCACAATTGGTGCGCTAATGTACGCTCCCTACAGGCCTCTTAGGAAGGGGGTGAGGTCAATAGTAGACAGTCTAAGGTTGAAGTTTTTGGGGTTTGGGCGGAAGAAACCACGATCAGTAGAGTATTTCCAAACATTTGACCATTCTGGCTGAAGTCGTATTTCTCTTGCAGTTCAAATTTGTTTGCGGGTTAAACTTGATTTGTATCTATTGTGTGTGCTCTTGTATTGTTATTGAATGAAGCTGAAGTATTCATTTACCAGGTAGGACATTGCAATGTATGATTTTATTATTACTATATTTAATATTTAGGACCGGAGGCGAGGTGTGTTCTAGATTTTCTAAGGTCTATAGTTTCAAGTCTTGATGGCATAAAGTAAAATTCTGCAATGAGTAGACGGGATGCGAGAGACTCTTATGTGCAAATTTATTTTTCTGGACTTTTCAATTGTCTTAATATTCAGAACCATGATATGGGGTTCCAAACAGTGAGTTGTATTCAAGTATAGGTCCAGCAAATGTTTTGTATGCTCTAGTAGTTAGTTGTGATATTTACCAGAGAAGAAGCTTACGTAGGATTAGAGATTAAACAACTCTTTAATGCCTTTTGGCTATGTAGTTTAACAGTTGTGCTCGAACATTTTAGATACATTTGAGATGAGTAAACTCCAAGCGTCCTTGACAAAGTTGGATCCTCAACAAAAGTCTTTGGACTTATTTAAGCTTGGTATTTTAAATTTTCTGATTTTTTCTGCCAATATGTAAGACAGAGCATTATTTGTTGAGATTTTGAAGTTAACCCATTTGAATGACCATTCTGATACATCGTCAAGGTCTTTTGGAGGTAGTACTTGTTGTTCTGTGGTGTAAAATCATTAGCGAAGAGAACGCACTTGCCTCTTAACATGATCACAGAGGTCATTTTATGTCGAGTATGAAGAAGGTTTGATACTAAAACACTGCCTGGGGGGACACCACTATTGACCAGGTACAGAATTTGATAAGGGGACACTCCCAATTTTAACCATTTTGTTGTTCTGGTTTGAACCAGGGAATGCTTCTGTCCAAGTTATGCTAATGTGTCCAGAGATTCATACAGATTTTCAGGTTTTAGTCGTAGTTTTGTTCATGTTTTACCACGGGGAATCAAAAGGGCTTTACAGAAGCCTATGTAGACTGCATACTATTGCTTTGCCTCTGGATCGGAGTTGTGGTTGCTCATATGGTTTTGAATGGTAAGAGTTGCAGATTTACAGGATATTTTTTTTTTTTTCTGAAACCAAAATTGTTTATTAAAGAGTAGGTTGTTTGTCTCTTAGTTAGAGGCATTAATGGATTGCCGTTAATAATTGCTTCCATTGACTTTTACAGGTGACGCAGCATAAGCGAGATTGGTAATTTTCACAACTAGGCTGGGGTCTCCCTTTTTGAAGATGGGGTGACCATGGCTTGTGACCATATGTTTGCAAGAGGTCCCTGAAAGAATTTTTTAAAGATTCCTGCTTAGAACGGTTCGGCTATGGCAGTGGGATAGCTTTTTTAAAGAAGTAGGCCACAGATTTCATCCGGTCTCAATTAGAATAGGGATCGGTTTTAGACTGTGTTGTATAGTGCTTTTTTTCAAAACCCAATAGTCTTCCTTTAAAAATTGAATATGTATTAGATAATTGTAGTTGTCCCTTGGGGTCGACTAGGAAGTACTGGGCCTTGATCCACTTTTGCTGTTACAAATACTTGAGCCGAAGAATGTGGTATAAAGAGTTTGCTTTTGATGGTGTCGTTCATTGCAGTACTTTAGCCATTAGGTCCTTTTTCAGGGGTGGGCATGGACCTTTGACTCTCTTAGTTTCGTTGTTTTTACAAAATTGTAGAAAAGCTAACAGGTGGAATTTGCTACGTAGAAGGTTTTTCTCTTGTTTAATGTGGCATACTAGTGCATTCAGTTTTTATCGGTGGCATAGATTTTCGTTATTGGCTTTTTGAACGTTTGGCAACATTGACTAGAATTTATTTTTTTTTTTGACTAAAGTTGATCTCCTTTTGGAATTGAAGCTTTCCTTACTGTTGATGGGTAATCTGTTTTTACCTGGTTTTTGGGAGTTGGCATTGGATACATAAGTTGTGATGGGGCTCTTTTTGATTTCTAGTAAGAATATATATGTAAATGGTCTTCAACAGTATTGGCATCCAGTTGAATAGAAAATGTCAAATAAAGGGAAGAGAGATCGTTGATTATATAAGATCATAGTTGCCTTTTTCTGAAGTTATAATTATGTCATATTGATTGATGGGATTTCTTTGTGTGGATTGTATGTTGAGAACAAAAAGTCCAAAATTATGTTGTTGGTCACTGTTGGAAAAAAGGTTCTTTAATTTGTATTTCCATAAAATTGAAATCTTCAAAACTATTTGCAAGATAGATGATGATCGAGGCAATTGTAAGCCTAGTATTGTTGACTACTAGTTTGTTCCAAATCCCGATTTTGTTACAGCATTGTAGAAGGTTGCCATGATATAGGGTTCAGTTGCACAATTCGTTTAGAGGTTCCAGTTAGTATGAGGCTAGATTGGAAGTCACAAAAAGGAATAAGCCAATTAAAAAGCGTGTGGCAGGATGCTGCCCATTTAGTAGTCGTATGTATTTAGCTTGTTTGCATGTTCAATGTCATAATCAGGGGCTCTGTAACATAGTAAGAACTGAAATGTGATATTTAAAGTCAGTTCACAGATAATGGTCTCAGGAAGAGGAAGCTCTTGGGTAACTTGGAAGTTTTTTCGATGTAAGGACTTTTTATAGAAGATAGCAACACCACCTCCTCTACGGATTTAATGATCGGATCGGTAAACATGGTCTCATCACTTTTTATTAACATCACAACAAGCATGTTCATCCTTTAGGATCAGGATAATAAATTTAAAGTACAAAGGTAGATATTTAGCTAGCAATTACTCAGCTACTTAGAATAGTTACTTACCAAGTAACTATTGTCATACAAAGAAGGCTAGATATGAAAACTGCTATCTCTGAGGCAGGATGAATGATTCATTAGATTTGAGTTGTTTGTCCAGGATTTTTTTTTCCAGTTAAAACTAATTTCACATTAATAACTTGGAAACTAAAGAAGGTGATTTTGGAATCTTATGCTTTTAACAAATCAGCAGTTGTACATATTTTTGTGCTAGCTATCAAAATGGAGAGATGGAAAATTGTTTTAAAAAATTCTCATTCTTATTAGATTAAAATAGATTTTAATTCAAGTACCATCTGCATAACACACTGAACAAACAACATAATATTCTACTTAAAATAAAGTAAACTGTTAAGTTCTCTGCTACAAAAAACAGAATAGGCGACAGCAAAGCTTTAGGCCCGGTCCCACTGCACTTATGGATGCAAAGAGGATGTAAAACGTAAAAAAAAGCTTGCCATCCATTGGAAAACGCTATGCATCCGTTATGTACTCACTGCATATGTGTTTCATATGCTCTATCCGTCGAGCATCAGTCCACTGCGATTTCATCCGCGCAAGAAGTTTTGAGCTGCACAAAACTTTGTGAACGGATGAACTTTCCGCCA